>SJYX01004070.1:59168-71290 GCA_006410675.1 Oreotragus oreotragus | reverse complement strand
CCACACACAAAAATAAACTCAAAATGGATTAAAGATCTAAATGTAAGACCAGAAACTATAAAACTCCTAGAGGAGAACATAGGCAAAACACTCTCCGACATAAATCACAGCAGGATCCTCAATGATCCGCCTCCCAGAATACTGGAAATAAAAGCAAATATAAACAAATGGGATCTAATTAAAATTAAAAGCTTCTGCACAACAAAGGAAACTATAAGCAAGGTGAAAAGACAACCCTCTGAATGGGAGAAAATAATAGCAAATGAAGCAACTGACAAACAACTAATCTCAAAAATATACAAGCAACTTATACAGCTCAATTCCAGAAAAATAAACGACCCAATCAAAAAATGGGCCAAAGAACTAAATAGACATTTCTCCAAAGAAGACATACGGATGGCTAACAAACACATGAAAAGATGCTCAACGTCACTCATTATCAGAGAAATGCAAATCAAGACCACAATGAGATACCACTTCACACCAGTCAGAATGGCTGCGATCCTATATTGCTTTAGATCCCTATTCCTTAGCTCTTGTTTCCTCTGTCTGGAAGGCATCTTTTTTCCCTTCTGCCCTCAAATATATGTTTCTTTCATTTCTGCTTTCTTAAGTCTCAATTCATAGGCCAACTTTTCCATGAAGCCTTCCCAGATCCTCCAGTCCAGGCTCTTTCCAATCTTCTGTCCTCCTGTGGCAATTATTTTTTCTCTTGATGGCATGTACAGTGTCCTGATACCATACTTAACACTATTCTTTGCCTCCCCACTAGGAGATGAATTCTTTGAAGTTGTGCCCCTCTCACTTGCACCCCAATGAACAAGTAGGAGGAAGTTGAATAAAGTTTGTTGACGGGAATGAAATACTAATTGGAAGATGGTGACATCTGCTAATGTGAGTCAGGTATCAGCTTACATTCATTGCTGGCAAGCATCTTATTTTTTAAAAGTCCTAATGTCCCCACAGTTCCCAGCACAAACTGGAGCACAGGGTAGGTGTTAAATGAATGGTTAGCGCTCATATCTGAATGTCAGGTGTGGCTGAAGAGGCCACATGTATAGCTCCTTCTCCTTCATGGTAATTGGCTTTAGGTCTGGCATCAGCATTAGCATCTCTGACATTTTACTTTATTCTCCAAGTCTCTACTCCAGGGGATGCTACATTCTTTTAAGAAGATATATTTATCTTTATTTTTAGCCACACTTCACAGCATGCAGGCTCTTAGTTCCCCGACCAGGGATCAAACCCATGCTCCTTGCACTGGAAGTTCAGTGCCTTAAGCACTGGACCTCTAGGAAAGTTCCAGTGCTACATCCTTCACAGCAGGGTTCATGAGGCTGTCACATGCTGCTGCTAGTGATACTTCCCAGTAGCTGGACCATGGGGTGATAAGCAGGGCCTCAGGGCATCATTGAAGCCTGAGCCATGCTTGCCCAATTTGTGATTTCCTCATTCCAACTTGCTACCCCAGGAGCCCTTGCACATCCAGTGTTCCCTTTACATATCCACACATGCAGTGAGAGTGTTCATCCAAGCCCAGGCACATGCTTCATCCCAGGACCTCATCACTGATGAGCCTGATTCTCTGTTTTACCTTTAGGAGGCCTCTAACTGTTCTCAGATTCACAAATCAATGGACTGTGGTTCTACCAGGAGCTCTGTGATCATAGCTTTCAGCTCTCTGCTCTCAATGAAAATATTTTTCTGTCTTCAAAATTTTAGGAGGTGTAGGTCAGTAGAGAATTTATTTTTATATGTGATGATGTAAATCTATATGTATGTATATAATTTAATTTCTTTTTATTTAAATTTATGATTATTACTCTGGGTAATAGAGATAATTTAAAGCAATATCCAGGTGAAATTTAAATTAATAAAATGATTTTTCCAAACACAGAAAAGCAGTTGAAATAGTTATAGCTTTGCCCTCTTCCTTGAAAGTGGAAAGAAGGAAAGAGAGAGTGCCACCAAGCTTTATAGAACATCTACTTTGTGTATGTTCTCTCTTTAAATACAAATAGAAATTATGTAAGATAGGAGATGAGAGGTGTTCTACTCATTTTAAGATGACAAGCTGAGGTTAAAAGGTTTAAGGTAAACTTGTCTATGGGCAGACAGCTGGCAGGCGATGGTGTGTGGATTCAAACCTTGATTTGAATAACCAGGCAGAAATATGTGCCACTCATTTCTATGTGTTTGACCAAGCACTTTGCATATTCTTCAGTATCCCATTAGTATTTCTTTATACAACCACAAGAGCTTTCCAGGTAGCACTAATGATAAAGAGCCTGCTTGCCAATGCAGGTAGATATAAGAGACAGTTTCCATCCTTGGGCTGGGAAGATCCCCCTGGAGGAGGGTATGGCAACCCACACCAATATTCTTGCCTGGAGAATCCCATGAACAGAGGAGCCTGACAGGCTGCAGTCCATGGGGTCACACAGTTGAACACGACTGAAGTGACTTAGCATGCATGCATACTAGCACCAACACCTATGCTCATTAAACTATCCTGTCTTTTTAACAGCAAAGTGAGCAGGTTTATCTTGTAAGGATAATTGCCAATATATGTCCCAGAAAATTATTATCTGCTATTAATCAATCACTGATTCTCCATTCCTGCTCTTTTCTGTCACCTGAGCTCTTTTCTTTGGTGAACCCTGGTTCACCCTTTAAGAATTAGCTCAAACTGTGACTTCATCTTTGAAGCACTTCCTGAACCATATCCCACCTCCAAATAATTCTTGACAGAATTATTTTGCTCTTCTATTATGTAGTTCTTTATAAATGTGTCTTAATTTTAGCATGGCATTATGATTAGTAATTTATGCCTCTCTTCTCTTCTCATTATTTTAAACACCCTAATACCGCAGAACCCAGTAAGCTGACTGTACTGAGTGTTTGATCAAAAGCGACTTTTGAAAAACTGAGTGAATAAATTTTGATGAGGTAAATTAACTCTCCAATAGAAAGAAGTTTAAAGTAAACATTAAAATCATGCACCATCCTCCCTCAACCCCTCCCTATATAAAGCCATTGTTAAATGTATATGACTATGAGCATCTGTCCAAGATAGGTATACAGTTCTTCTGCAGGGCAAGGATTAGAGAGCTTCCTGGGAGTCAGGGATGGGACATTTGAGCAAATGGTGCTGGTGTGCTTCCTGGAGGGATGTCTGATTCTACTTCCTGAAGCTTAATCTTTATTTTAATGAATAACATGTACAACATGCTCCATGAATGATCCAGTGTTTCTGTTTGAGAACACTGTTCTAAGCCAGTTTCTAATTATATGAAGGTGGTTCTGTGGCAATCTTCAGTCAACATAATGCTACAGTCCCAGATTACCAAAGAGGATCGACCACACTCTTTAGTTTGACTATGTTCCTTCAGACTTTCCCAGTGGGTAGTTATTGTATCGTAGAAGCTCCATGAGGCCAGGGGTGATGAGGTCTGTGTACTACAACAAGTTATGTGACTGAAAGTGTCTATTTTGTGTACTATTGTGTATCATTGTAGAAGTGAAGGCATTTCTAAATGTAGTAGGTGAAGGAACAAGAGTAAGATGACCTAACTATAGAACGAATGGCCATCATTTCAAAACAAGAGGAGGAGATGAATGTTCCCCTTCTGAAGGGAACAATTCCATTTCTTGATATGAAAACAGTTCTATTTTAAAAGTAAAAGGAAAGTTTTGCAGCTCTGAAAAGATTTTAGAAATATCTCTTCAAAACTACACTTAGAAGTAAAAATTTTAGCAAACTAGTAAATGTTCATTGAAAAAAATAGAAAATACAGATAAATCATCCTGAATTATGGTCATAAAACCACATAGAACTGCTGTTAGTATTTTATTATGTGTCTTTACTGAATAGGTTTCCCTGGTGGCTCAGTTGGTAAAGAATCTGCCTGCAATGAAGAAGACGCAGGTTCAATCTCTGTGTCAGAAAGACCCCCTGAAGAAGGAAATGGCAACCCACTCCAGCAGTCTTACTTGGGAAATCCCTTGGACAGAGGAGCCTGGTGGGCTACATATAGTTCATGGGGTGGAAAAGAGTTGGACATAACTAAAGATGGGAATACCAGACCACCTGACCTGCCTCATGAGAAACCTGTATGCAGGTCAGAAAGCAACAGTTAGAACTGGACATGGAACAACAGACTGGTTGCAAATAGGAAAAGGCTGTATACTGTCACCCTGCTTATTTAACTTCTACGCAGAGTACATCATGAGAAACGCTAGGCTGGAAGAAGCACAAGCTGGAATCAAGATTGCCGGGAGAAATATCAATAACCTCAGATATGCATATGATATCACCCTTATGACAGAAAGTGAAGAGGAACTAAAAAGCCTCTTGATGAAAGTGAAAGAGGAGAGTGAAAAAGTTGGCTTAAAGCTCAACATTCAGAAAACGAAGATCATGGCATGGGAAATAGATGGGGAAACAGTGGAACAGTGTCAGACTTTATTTTGGGGGGCTCCAAAATCACTACAGATGCTGACTGCAGCCATGAAATTAGAAGATGCTTACTCCTTGGAAGAAAAGTTATGACCAACCTAGATAGCATATTCAAAAGCAGAGACATTACTTTGCCAACTAAGGTCCGTCTAGTCAAGGCTATGGTGGTCATGTATGGATGTGAGAGTTGGACTGTGAAGAAAGCTGAGCACCAAAGAATTGATGCTTTTGAACTGTGGTGTTGGAGAAGACTCTTGAGAGTCCCTTGGACTGCAAGGAGATCCAACCAGTCCATTCTAAAGGAGATCAGCCCTGGGATTTCTTTGGAAGGAATGATGCTAAAGCTGAAACTCCAGTACTTTGGCCACCTCATGCAAAGAGTTGACTCACTGGAAAATATACTCTGATGGTGAGAGGGATTGGGGGCAGGAAGAGAAGGGGACGACAGAAGATAAGATAGCTGGATGGCATCACCGACTCGATGGACTTGAGTTTGAGTGAACTATAGGAGATGGTGATGGACAGGGAGGCCTGGCATGCTCCGATTCATGGGGTCGCAAAGAGTCGGACACGACTGAGCAACTGAACTGAACTGAACTGAAAGCAACTGAGCACTATACGCTATGTATGTACACATTCTTACTAGAATGATTATAGTGATAATTACTAATACTTATTGAACATTTAATCATATTAGATGTATAGTTAGTTAAACCCCAATAACCTTATATGGTAGTTCCTATTATTCAATCTATTTTACACATGGTAGGATTGAGGCACAATTTGTTTAGTTTGCTTTTTAGAGTACACAACTGTGTACTGTTACACAGAGTCTGTTACCAGAGCCTATGAGAGCATGGTGTGAATATTATTAGTATTTGGAAAGCAACTTATCCACTTAAAAACTTACTGTGAACATCTTACTGTGGTGGCTCAGCTAGTAAAGAATCCACCTGCAATGCAGGAGACCTGGGTTCAATCCCTGGGTTGGGAAGATCCCCTGGAGAAGGGAATGGCTACCCATTTCAGTATTCTGGCCTAGAGAATTCCATGGAGTTGAATGGAATAGTTCATGGGGTAGCAAAGAGTCAGACACGACTGAGAGACTTTCACTTTCCCTTTCCCGTGTCACTAAAATTATATATCTACATCATTTTTAAATGATTGTGTAGGTCTTATTTATAAACATGCATCTCAATTTATTCATGCCCTACATGCCCAACTACTTCAATCTCTAAATTTTAAAAAAAAATTATGCTGTACATTCTTGAAGCTAAATCACTGCTCATCTACCTAATGATGAGGTTAGAATAGAGTTAAGTTGCTTAACAGATGTTATATTTACAACTTGTTATTTCTTAGCAATCCACACGTCTTCTTGGAGTAAAAGAATCTGTCATTTTTCAGGAGTATGGGCCAGTATTGTGTTGGGAATGTTTTCTGTCCATGGTTTACAACACTCTTCTTCCTGCTGCTCAGCTTGTTTCTAGGGTCCTGCGAGATGCAGGTAAAAGAGAAGGGCATCATGGTGTTTGGACTGTGCTTGGTTTTCGATCTCAAAGCAAGAGAAACCGTAAGTTACATGGCTGTTTTGATATCAAGCAGGAAGACTATACACAGAAATTTTCTTAAAATGCTGCTTTTCAAATTCTCATTGAAAATAGAAATAGAAATAGAACTTTTTTCAAATGTGATCTCATAGGCGACCCCATCATAATAAAAATATATATTTTGCTAGTATAAATTTATTTTATAAATCCAAGTTTCAACATTTACTTTTTATAAAATTCATATAAAGAATTATGAATTTTTTTGGTGAACAAAAATTTTGGAGCTAAAAATTACCTGTTAGCTATAAATGTATTATTTGTACCTAGTTTACTTCAGTTTTTGTTTTGATTAACCATGACTGAGAAAACTCTCAGTTCATACAGATAAGTATTTGCAAAAGTTTTTTTTATAGCTTATCATGAATTTCTTCATAGCCTTCAGTTAAATAGATACAAACATTTGAAAAAGATCAAATAAGAAATTTTATTTCAGAGTTGTGTCCTTGAATAACAACTGCTCACAAGACTTATAATATAACTGATCATAGAAAACCACAAATATCTATAGTAATCATTGCAACTATTTATAATAAAATGTTGTCAAAACATATGTTCGCTAGCTTGATTGTAATAATCACAACATATATGTTTATCAAAACATCAGTTAACTGCACCTTGATTGTATACAATTTTTATTTGTCAGTTATGCAAACAGATGACAAGAAAGAGAAATCCTGGGCTGGCCCAACTGAGGGGATCTGTGATCATGGAAGGGCAAGGATATTGACCCAGGATTTCCCAGCCTGGTGATGATTGTTCCCAACAGGTGGACAGTGGTCTCCTGTTTTTGTGACAATTCAGCATGAAGATTACGTGTAACCATGTCTTTCAAAGATCCATCCTGTAACCTGTCTGATTTGGCTTTAAATGAGTGAGCACAGAGGGAATGTTCTTGTGTTTGTCACCTGCCATAATCACAGAGACACACTGTATACAATGAAAAACCACATATCCTTTGGCTTAAGCTCTTGTTCTCCATTCCCAAACCCTTGAGCCCTCTCCAGTTGCACTATCTGACCTATATTTTCTTCACAACCTTCTTCAACCTTCCTCCTCCTTCCCCAGGTTGAGCCCTGGGCAGCTTCTCCTGGTGTGACTAGAAGACAATCAGGAACATTATTGTTAACATAAAAGCCCAGGATCATTATGCCTATTAGAATTTCATAAAACACACAAGAAAAACAGGTGATACTTTGGAGTCACATGTTATATTCAAATAAGAACTTTATTTAGTAGCCTATTTTCATTAAAAAATTAAACATATGCATTTTTACCTGTAGATCATTAACGAAAAGAATGGCGGAGGTACATGCCAAGTTTAAGCACATACTGCAGTTTTCTTCATCTGTTAAATCCATAAATAGCAGCCATTTGACATGCAGATTTTGAAGTTTTTAATGGTAGCAATTAAAGCCTTAACTGTTTTAAACTTTTTCATTTTTGCAATTGTTTTGTTTTCCTGCCTTGTCAGATGAAGAATTTTATCTGGGGTTGGGGGGGAAACTGTTGGATTTTGGGTTTGTTTGTTTGTTAGAAGCTCCTCTGTCTTTATTCTCCTTGACATGAGGATAACAGTGTTGTTGAGGGCTGGAAACTGGGCTGAGTCATTACATTCTGATCACCTTCCTGCCTGGGCGTGTGATCCTTAGAGAGTGTTTAACAGCGTGATGCTCTGTAAATCCCAGAGGGTGAAGCACAGGCAGGAGCCAGTTGTCACACTGACCCAGGCTCGTGCCTGGCATACATCTGACAGCAAAGCTTCAACAGTGCCTGAGAGCAGTGAGCCAAAGGGCCTCCCCTCGGCTTATATGACAATGCCTCTCCTCTCTTTCCTCTCAACCGATAGGAGTAATTGTACTGCCTGGCTAACTTTTTAGAGAGTGACCTGTAAACCCTCCTTGCTTCTCATTTTTTTCTTGTAAGCACCTTGTCTCTGTGTCCTAACTTTGTTCAGCTTTGACTCACTGACAGCAGAAGGATGCGACAGCTGACTGCAGCTGTGCCCACTCTCTCATTCTTCAGTCCCATCCAGAGCTATTTTAATGTCCCCACTGAAGTCTTGTCTCTTCTGGTCTCAGGACTCTCCAGCCCACTATTACCAGCACCCCTTTCTCGTCTTTCACCTGTCACTGTGGAGTCAGGCCTTTCTCCAAGGAAATAATACTTTCTTTTTCTCTGAATAATCCTCCTTGACCTTCTTCATAATACATTAGCAGAAGTCCTATGGAAAGAATAATACTGCTGATATGTAGCTTAGAAGGCCCACAGAGTATATTTTCAATTAATGTGCTTCTCAAACCATATGAAAGGTGAAAGTGACACCCAGCAGCTCTGCCTATATGGAAGCATTCATTCACGTTCAATATGTACCCTGTGTGTTTCCTGCTCTGCTGGGCATTAGGAGTCAAGCCAAATACAAGACAGATGATTCCTGACCTCAAAGACTTCTAGTTGGCTGGATAATGCAGATACCACATAGTACGTACAGTAAAATTGATTAAAATTGTGACAAGTGCTATAAAGGGACAGTTTAGAATGCCACGAAAGCATGTAACAGGGAGCCTAGCTAACAACAGTAGTGTTTCTTGAGTGCTGACCATCTACCATCCAACCTTTCCCAAAGTGAAAGTGAAAGTCTCAGTTGTGTCTGACTCTTTGCAACCCCATAAACTACACAGTCTATGGTTCTCCAGGCAAGAATACTGAAGTGGGTAAACTTTCCTTTCTCCAAGGGATCTTCCTAACCCAGGGATCAAACCCACGTCTCCTGCATTGCAGGCAGACTCTTTACCAGCTGAGCCACAAGAGAAGCCCACCTTCCCAACAGCCCCACAAGATAAGGACTACTTTCATTTCAAAGAGGAGGAAACAGGCTCAAAAAATAGTGGGTCCAAAGTGAAACAGCTAATGGGGGATGTGGTCAGGGTTTAGGCCTAAGTACGTGTGACTCTGAAGACCATGTCACTAACTTTTGGGCAACACTGCCTCCTCCTCCCATGGAAGAACACAGGGCAAGGGTCAGAAGACCTCCCAGCACATCTGCTGCAAAGGCCTGGGCTCACAGTTGTACCTGAAACAGTTATGCTAGTCAAGGTCCTCCCACTGCATCTGGATAGACTCTCTGACTGCTCTGACCAACAGAGCACCTTTGACAGGAACAGTTCACTGTATTCCTTTCCATTTCCAGATGTTAAGTGACTGGCAACTTCCATTTCCTATCTCTTGGGAAGTTCCTTCTGAGAAAAGCCAACCACTGGGTGAGAAATTCCACCACTCTGAGACTACCATACTGTGAAAAGTTCAAGCTACCTGTGTGGAAAGGCTGTGTTGAAAGAGCGAGCTACCCAGCCTGCTTTAACTGTTAGGGCCATTAGAGCCCAGCCACCAGGAAAGCATGAAGAAATTTTTAGCTGTTCCAGGCCCACCAGATCCAACCAGGCGAAGAGTCCAAGAAGCAAGTCCACTGCCAGAGCCAAAGGCCCAGGCATGTATAGTACGCACAGCTATCCAGGCCACTCCAGCCAAAGTTCTAGTCCTCCCGGGACACACACAAGCCAGTCACCCCATGTCCTGCCTGAATTCCCGCTCAGCATGGCAGCCTAAGAAAATGTTTGGTATTTTACTGTCCTAGATATGGGGTGGTTTGTTACACAGCAGATACTCATAATCTAGTATAAGCAATAGACCTTCTTTCTACGATGAAGCACATGTGCACACTATTTTCATCCTGTCTTAAGGTCCACATCCCTGAAATTTATCTGTTTAATTCTAGACAAAGTGCCTGGTCACTAGACATTTTCTAAGGCCTTCAGTTTTATGGCTCAGGCTATAGGAAAATAAAACTGATGCAAAAACAATTTTGGGAGGCACTTTGACCAGTGAAATTTATTCCTAAATTGAATTCAGGCTGCAAGTGTGAAAAGGGATTTCTTTACTAAACATCTTCCTTTGGGAGAACATTTTTATGAAAGTGCATTTTCATTTCTTTTAAAGAATTATGTAATTCCTAACAAGAAATACAAAGAAAAACAATGAACATTTGTGTTCCCAACACAAGCTCTATTAAGTCTTGACACTGTAATATATACACTTCATCTTTATAAAACTTATAGAAACATTTTACATCTCTTGTACCACTTCCTGCATCAATCTTCTCCCTTCCTAGAAGTAACTATCATACTGAATTTGCTATTTATCGTTACTATGCATATTTTATTACTACTAATTTATAAGTATATAACTATAATGAACAAATGGCATTGTTTGATTTATTCTCAAACTTTGAATAAAGGTTATATAGGGAAGCAAAATTTGCCACTCAAAAATGTGTCTCTTTGACATGAGGATTAATTTAGACTGATTATTTTTAAGAATCAGAAAATTCAGGAAGTTTTTCTTGTTGTCTCTCCCTTAGCTGCCTAAAAGAATATAGATAACAGAATAGAATAATATTCTGCTAACAGAATAGAGTTATCTCCAGAGATATCTGCAAAGAACAGAGGCTAGTTATGTTGGCGGAACTCAGCAGGGCCTGGATATCAGAGTCCCATTCTGTGTCTCTTTGTCTCTGAATGACCCAGCAAACTTTATTCACCAAACATTTGCTTTTCTATCTCCTTGTGACTTTGCTTCTTCCCATTAGAATTTCCAAACCACTATACTCAGCAGTTAAAGATGGTATTTAAGGTGAGGGCTTTAGCTGTTTTGGCAAGTTACTCTGTTCTCCCAAGACTCTCACAGGCATACATGTTGTTAAACTTTTGTTTGAACTTCTGTTTATTGCTCTCCTGCCAATTTAATTCTTTAAATTCTTTAAAGACCAACTGATAGAGATATAGTATGATAGTTACAGGAAAATAGTCAGAACCTTGTGACACAAATCAGAACCGTTTAACAATGAAACCATGTAATAAAAGCACAAGATATGCCCCAGGCCATTAAGTAGGGGGAAAAAAAATGAGGCCTGCATCCTGCTAGTCAAGGTCAGCAATATAATGATTCTTAGGACATGTACCTCTGCATGTACCAAGGACAGGAATATAAGGGAAAGGTGACATTCCAAAGTACAAGACCTTCATTATACTGAAACCTCAGATGATTTAACATATTTTAACGTGTTTTATTATGTTATCACCCTTTCCTGAATACTCATTGGAAGGACTGATGCTGAAGCTGAGGCTCCAGTATTTTGATCATCTGATGCAAACAGCTGACTCATTGGAAAAGTCCCTGATACTGGGAAAGATTAACGGCAGAAGGAGAAGAGGGCATCAGAGGATGAGATGGCTGGCTAGATGGCATCACTGGTGCAATGGACATGAACCTGGGCAAACTTTGGGAGATGGTGAGGGACAGGGAGGCCTGGCCTGCTACAGTCCATGTGGTCACAAAGAATCAGCCACAACAGGGAAACTGAACAACAACAAATGGAATCTAGACTAATGGGACCACTTTCTCCTTCTCAAGGGCTCAGAATCCTTCCTCCTTGAGGACCCTGGACCCCTTATCAACCTACCTAAATAGTAACTCTTTCAATATTGTATACCTCCAAGTCCCCCACCCTTACATTGCTCCTCTTCCCCTCCTCACCGGTAACCACTAGTTTGTTCTATGAGTCTGTTTCTTTTTTGTTATACTCATTAGTTTTTGTACTTTTTAGATTCCACATATAAGTGATATGATACAGTATATTTCTTTCTCTGCCTGGCTTATTTCACTTAGCATTATCTCCTCCAAGTCTATCCATCTTGCTACAAGTGGCAAAATTTATTTTTTTATGACCAAGTACTATTCTACTGTTTGTGTGTGTATACCACTTTTTCTTTTCATTTGTTTCACCATTCATATGTCGATGGTTGTTTTCATATATTGGAAACTGTAAAAAAAAAAAATGCTGCTGTGAACATTGGAGAGCATGTGTCTTTCAGAATTAGTGTTTTATGTTTTTTCAGTTATATATCAGTTCAGTTCAATTCAGTTCAGTTCAGTCACTCAGTCGTGTCCGACTCTCTGCGGCCTCATGAATCGCAGCATGCCAGGCCTCCCTGTCCATC
>SJYX01004070.1:21654-32025 GCA_006410675.1 Oreotragus oreotragus | reverse complement strand
TGCTGAGTTTTCCAAATTTGCTGGCATATTGAGCGCAGCACTTTCACAGCATCATCTTCCAGGATTTGAAATAGCTCAACTGGAATTCTATCACCTCCACTAGCTTTGTTTGTAGTGATGCTTTCTAAGGCCCACTTGACTTCACATTCCAGGATGTCTGGCTCTAGGTGAGTGATCACACCATCATGATTACCTTGGTCATGAAGCTCTTTTTTGTACAGTTCTTCTGTGTATTCTTGTCACCTCTTCTTAATATCTTCTGCTTCTGTTAGGTCCATACCATTTCTGTCCTTTATCAAGCCCATCTTTGAATAAAATTTTCCCTTGGTATCTCTAATTTTCTTGAAGCGATCTCGAGTCTTCCCCATTCTGTTGTTTTCCTCTGTTTCTTTGTATTGATTGCTGAGGAAGGCTTTCTTATCTTTCCTTGTTATTCTTTGGAACTCTGCATTCGGATGCTTATGTCTTTCCTTTTCTCCTTTGCTTTTCACTTCTCTTCTTTTCACAGCCATTTATAAGGCTTCCTCAGACAGCCATTTTGCTTTTTTGCATTTCTTTTCCATGGGGATGGTCTTGATCCCTGTCTCCTCTACAATGTCACAAACCTAACTCCAGTTGAATTCAAATCCTTAAAAAATATGCTCTTAAAGTGCTGCACTCAATATGCCAGCAAATTTGGAAAATTCAGCAATGGTCACGGGACTGGAAAAGGTCAGTTTTCATTCCAATCCCAAAGGAAAGCAATTCCAGAGAATGGTCAACCTACCACATGATTGCACTCATCTCACACACTAGCAAAGGAATGCTCAAAATTCTCCAAGCCAGGCTTCAACAGTACATGAACAATGAGCTTCCCAATGCTCAAGCTGGGTTTAGAAAAGGTGGAAGAACCAGAGATCAAAAGGCCAACATCTACCAGATCATCAAAAAAGCAAGAGAGTTCCAGAAAAACATTTATTTCTGCTTTATTGACTATGCCAAAGCCTTTGACTGTGTGGATCACAACAAACTGTGGAAAATCATTAAAGTGATAAGAATACCAGACAATCTTACCTGCCTCCTGAGAAATCTGTATGCAGATAAAGAAGCAACAGTTAGACTGGACATGGAACAACGGACTGATTCCAAATTGCGAAAGGAGTACGTTAAGGCTGTATATTGTCACCCTGCTTATTTAAGTTATATGTAGTGTACATCATGTAAAATTAAAATGCAGAGACATTACTTTGTTGACAAAAGTTCATCTAGTTCATCTAGAAAAACACTATGGTTTTTCCAGTATTCACATATGGATTTGAGAGTTTGACTATAAAGAAAGCTGAGCATCAAAGAATTGATGCTTTTGAACTTTGGTGTTGGAGAAGACCCTTGAGAGTCCCTTGGACTGTAGGACTGCTTATTTAAGTTATATGTAGTGTACATCATGTAAAATTAAAATGCAGAGACATTACTTTGTTGACAAAAGTTCATCTAGTTCATCTAGAAAAACACTATGGTTTTTCCAGTATTCACATATGGATTTGAGAGTTTGACTATAAAGAAAGCTGAGCATCAAAGAATTGATGCTTTTGAACTTTGGTGTTGGAGAAGACCCTTGAGAGTCCCTTGGACTGTAGGAGATCAAACCAGTCAATCCTAAAGGAAATCATCTTGAATATTCATTGGAAGACTGATGCTAAAGTTGAAGCTCCAATATTTTGGCCACCTGATGTGAAGAACTGACTCATTGGAAAAGACCCTGATGCTGAAAAAGATTAAATCAGGAGAAGGGGATGACAGAGAATGAGATGGTTGGATGGCATCACCGACTCAGTGGATGTAAGTTTGAGAAAGTTCCAGGAGTTGGTGAAGGACAGGAAAGCCTGGCGTGCAGCAGTCCATTGGGTCGCAAAGAGACAGACATGACTGAGTGACTGAACTGAACTTAAAGGCTGCACACATAATTCGTACTGAACGAATTGCAAATATCTTCAAGTTATTGATCAGTAGAATATCAAATAGTTGAGAGTTATGTCTGTATCATAGATTTTTATTTTTTTGTACTTTGCATTTTACTTTCTTTGATAATTTTTCATTGTGTCTGTTAAGGCAATTATAAACTAAATTAAAATTATGATGGATAAATATGTTTGATTGAAAAAAGGTTTTTGACCTGGTTATTGGTGTTCAGTTGCTCAGTCATGTATGACTCTTTAATTTCCTTTAGGATTGACTGATTTGATCTCCTTGCAGTGAAAAGGACTCTCAAGAGTATTTAACACCACAATACAAGGCATCAGTTCTTCAGGGCTCAGCTTTCTTTATGATCCAATTCTCACATCCATACATAATTATTAGAAAAACCATAGCTTTGACTAGACGGACTTTGCTGGCAAAGTAATGTTTCTGGTTTTCAATATGCTGTCTAGGTTGGTCATATCTTTTCTTCCAAGGAGCAAGCGTCTTTAATTTCATGACTGCAGTAACCATCTGAGGTTATTTGTATCCCCAGAAAACAAAGTCTGTTACTATTTCCTTTTTTTTTATTATTATTACTTTATTTTACTTTACAGTACTCTATTGGTTTTGGCATACATTGACATGAATCCGTCATGGGTGTACATGAATTCCCAAACATGAACCCCCCTTTCCCAATCTATTTGCCATGAAGTGATGGGACCAGATGCCATGATCTTTGTTTTTGAATGTTGAGTGTTAAGCCAGCTTTTTCACTCTCCTCTTTCACTTTCATCAAGAAGCTCTTTAGTTCCTCTTTGCTTTCTGCCATAAGGGTGGTATCATCTGCATATCTGAGGTTATTGATATTTCCTCCAGCAATCTTGATTCTAGCTTGTGCTTCATCTAGACCAGCATTTCCCATGATGTATTCTGCATATAAGTTAAAAAAGCAAGGTGACAATACACAGCTTTGACATACTCCTTTCCCAACTGGAACCAGTCCGTTGTCCGGTTTTAACTCTTGCTTCTTGACCTGGCTTAATCAGCCATAATTTTGGCTTTTAGTAAAGTCAATGAGATACTGTATATTTTTCCCTAATGAAGGTTTTTCTACCCAATTATACTTCATCAAAACACATCATTTATAGCTCTAGAACAACATTCCCCAATTTTTTTTGTCACCAGGGACAATTTTCATTGAAATAATTGTTCTACAGACCAGGAAGTGGGGAATGGTTTACCAATGATTCAAGTGCATTACATTTATTGTGAATTTTATTTCTGTTGTTTTTACATCAGCTCCATCTCAGATCATCAGGCATAAGATCCAAGAGGTTGGGGATACCCTGCTCTAGAAGACAGGCAAACACATCAAAGAACAGAGTCCTTATTTCAGAAGAAAAATGCAGGTGTGATCATAGTTAACAACTAAGAGAATATAATGTCTTACAATTAAAGCACATGCCAATGTATCTCATTTCTATTCTGATAAATCTGTATGTTGTCAAACCACTGATTTGTTTTATTCTTTTCAAAGCTAGTGAGATGGAGAACAGATATTTCCAAGTAATACAAGAAGCAAAGAAACAGGCAATACAGAGGGAAGGGCAAAACCATGGATTTATGGTTAGAAAACCTGGGTTCAACACAGTTGCAATTTGACCCTGGTTTCCTGTGTGACTTTGAACCAGTTATTAAAACTTCTTGATCTCTGTTTTTCTCAACTGGTAAGTGGGTCAAGATTTTTTAATACTTTTCCAAATCTATTCTATCCACCAAATTCTGCAGAGCTGAACTGCCACTTTCTCCTTTTTTACACACTTGTGTTTCAATGGCATGTGCATAATTAGAGGTTGCATGCAGAGCTGGACGTTGAGAAGGTCTCCTTTCTCTGAGCAGACACATTACTTGAGCTCTTGGGTTGAATAAAGAAAGTAACAGTTTGACGCTGATATTCAATTCAACTAAATTAGACACCATAATGAAAGAGATTCTCATGGTGGTTAAGAAAACTATGGAAAGAAGCTTGCAAATGAGCTTTTGTTCTTTTCTTTCACTATAATCTGAATAACTGTTTCCATCTGTATGTCTTTGAAACAAGATAAATGTATTAACTGAAATTAAGGCAAAAATTGATTAAACTCTGCACTCTGCATAATTTGCCTTCAACTGCTATAGATATAATAACAAAAGCTGAGCACTGACAAAGAGAGAACTTGCTGATTCTTAACAAGCAGTTATTGGATTCACTTACAATAGACACGTGAACAATTAATGCCAGAAATCTGAGTGCTTTTATGAGACAGATTGCTTCTTCCTTCCAGAACTACCTCCTATACTCTACTCACTCCTAACCTAGTCACCGGGAAGTACTGGCAGCTCTTCCAGGCTTGTGGCATTGGTTGGCGTCCCCTGAGACTGCACTCTTTTTTTAAGCCCGTGTTAGATGAACAAAACACTGTCTATGGCTTTTCTTTTCCTTTTGATAGACTTAGTCATGTGGTAATTCGTCAAGCTGTGGTACACTTGAGCTAGGTACATATGCTTGTGAAGGCTTCCTGGGATTTGTTAGAAGCTGAGATGTAAGAATGGAATTGTCTCTCCCTGGGCAAACTATACTCTGATTCGGATGTTCTTCCTCTGGGTATCAGAGGCATGTTCATACGGAGGTATGCACGAAGATCACGGCATCTGGTCCCATCACTTCACAGCAAATAGATGGGGAAACAGTGGATACATTGTCAGACTTTATTTTGGGGGGCTCCAAAATCACTGCAGATGGCGACTGCAGCCATGAAATTAAAAGACACTTACTCCTTGGAAGAAAAGTTATGACCAACCTAGATAGCATGTTGAAAAGCAGAGACATTACTTTGCCAACAAAGGTCCGTCTAGTCAGGGCTAATAGTTTTTCCATGTATGGATGTGAGAGTTGGACTGTGAAGAAAGATGAGCACCAAAGAAATGATGCTTTTGAACTGTGGTGTTGGAGAAGACTCTTGAGAGTCCCTTGGACTGCAAGGAGATCCAACCAGTCCATTCTGAAGGAGATCAGCCCTGGGATTTCTTTGGAAGGAACGANAACTGTGGTGTTGGAGAAGACTCTTGAGAGTCCCTTGGACTGCAAGGAGATCCAACCAGTCCATTCTGAAGGAGATCAGCCCTGGGATTTCTTTGGAAGGAACGATGCTAAAGCTGAAACTCCAGTACTTTGGCCACCTCATGCAAAGAGTTGACTCATTGGAAAAGATTCTGATACTGGGATTGGGGACAGGAGGAGAAGGGGACGACAGAGGATGAGATGGTTGGATAGCATCACTGACTCGACGGATGTGAGTCTGAGTGAACTCTGGGAGTTGGTGATGGACAGGGAGGCCTGGCGTGCTGCGATTCATGGGGTCGCAAAGAGTCGTACACGACTGAGTGACTGAACTGAACTGAACTGATGCACTGAGGATACATTAGTATTGAGAGGGAAAAGAATAACAGTGTGAGTTTGAATGTTGTTTTTTTTAAATAGGGCTCTGAGTGGTAACGATGTGTCAATGTATGTTCATCAACTGTAACAAATGTGACACTCTGGTGGAGGATGTTGCTAGTGGGGCAGACCATGCATATCTTGAAGCAGGGATTATATGGAATATATCTGTACCTTCTACTCAATTTTGCTGTAGACTTAAAACTGCTCTTTAGAAGTGAATGAGACCTTATATGTTGTTTCTACCACAACCACCTTTGATTCTGGAAGTCATTTCCTGTGTACTTCTGATGACTTTGAAATGCTATGTAAAGAAGATAAATTCTTCACAGACATAACCAACAGTTGTGTAATAGATCAAATGAACATCTTTATAGGAACAACAAAACCTTTCTACTAGTACAACTTGCCTCCATAGGGCATTCAACTAATTATGAGCTGGGAATAAAGAATGCTTTTTATAGTACCGTGGCATTTATCTGAGTTCATTTTTTATACATAACATTATTCACTCACATTATTTCAGCAATACCTTTATCACATGGTGATCTTATAATTTTAAATGAGAAATTTCCACCTTAAGAACTTGGCAGATTTACAAATGAGTTTTCTTAAAGACTTCAGGGTGTTGTTTCATAAGAAATTATATTTTAAATTTTATCATACATTCTTTGGTTTATCATTCTAAATTCTCTTTGTTCAATGGTTTGCTATATTTTGTGCTAGTTATTAAGTGGACAAGAAAGAACTTTAGTAGAGTACACATGACATTTACAATAATACAGTCAACAGGCACATGAAAAGATGCTCAATATCGTTAATTATTAGAGAAAGACATATCTAAACTCCAGTGAGGTATCACCTGTCACTTATCAGCAAGGCTACCATTAAAATGTGTGCAAATAACAAATACTGGAGAGGGTATGGAGGAAAGGGAATCTCCTCTACTGTTGGTGGGAATATAAGTTGGATCAATCACTGGAAAACAGTATGAAAGTTCCTCAAAAAATTAAAAATAGAATTGCTATATGATCCTACAGTTCCACTCCTATGCATATATCCAGACAAAGCTATAATTCAAAATCATAAAGCCCCCTATGTTCACAGCAGTACTATTCACAATATCCAAGACGTTGTGCATGCATTCTCAGTTGCTAAGTTGTGTCTGACTCTTTGCGACCCCATGGACTGCAGCCTATCAGGCTCCCTTGTCCATGGGATTTTCCATGGCAAGAATACTGAAGTGGGTTGCCATGTCTCCCTCCAGGGTATCTTTCTGACCCAAGAATCAAACTTAGGTCCCCTGTGCCTCCTGCATTGGCAGGCGGATTCTTTAGCACTGCACCACCTGGGCGGGGAAGGCAATGGCACCCCACCCCAGTACTCTTGCCTGGAAAATCCAATGGACAGAGTAGCCTGGTGGGCTGCAGTCCATGGGATCGCTAACAGTCGGACAGACTGAGCGACTTCACTTTCACTTTTCTCTTTCATGCATTGGAGAAGGAAATGGCAACCCACTCCAGTATTCTTGCCTGGAGAATCCCAGGGATGGGGGAGCCTGGTGGGCTGCAGTCTATGGGGTCACACAGAGTTGGACACGACTGAAGTGACTTAGCAGCAGCAGCAGCAGCAGCAGCAGCAGCAGCAGCACCACCTGGGAAGCAGACATGGGAACAACCTAAATGTCCATCTACAGATAAAGTAAATGGGGTACATATATATATAATGGAATACTACTCAGTCACAAGAATGAAATAGAGTCATCTGCAGCAACATGGATGGACCTAGAGATTATCATACTAAGAGAAGTAAGTCAGAAAGAGCAAGATAAATACCATATGATATCACTTATATGTGGAATATAAAATATGACACAGATGAACTTATCTATGAAACATAAAAAGACTCACATACATAGAGGTCAGACATGTAGTTGCCAAGAGGGGGATGAGTGGAGGAGAAATAGATTGAGAGTGTGGAATTAACAGGTGCAAGCTATTATACAGAGAATTGATAAACAATAAAGTCCTACTCAGAGCACAGGGAACTCTATTCAATCTCCTGGATAAATCATGATGAAAATGAATTTGAAAAAGAAGGTATGTATGTGTATAACTGAATCACTTTTCTATACAGCAGAAATTAACAAAATGTCATAAATGGACTATGCTTCAATAAAATAAATTCTCAAATAAAGTGTCTTAAAATTGTATTAATTGTTCCCTTTCTTGTCTGTATTATTGTTTGACTATGTGTTTGTACCTCTAAACAATGGTTTAGTTTTGCATGTTCTTGAAATCTGTACAGTTGAAATCATACTAGAAGTGCTCTTTGGAGACTGCTTTTTAATTCAGCATTGTTGCTGTTGTCTAGTCACTAAGTTGTGTCCAATTCTTTTGTGACCCCATGGACAGTAGCCCTCCAGGCTCCTCTGTGCATGAGATTTCCCAGGCAAGAGATGTGATCAAACAGGGTCAATTGCTGTCAAATTTTTGAATAGCACCAATTTGATAGACATGATATTTCACTGTATCAGTTCAGCATCAGTCCAGTCGTTCAGTTGTGTCAAATGCTTTGCAACACCGTGGACTGCAACATGCCAGGCTTCCCTGTACAGCTCCAAATCCCAGAGCTTACTCCAACTCAGGTCCATCGAGTTGGTGATGCCATGCAATCATCTCATCCTCTATCCTCCCCTTCTCTCACCTTCAATCTTTCCAAGCACCAGGGTCTTTTCCAAGAAGTTAGTTCTTCGCATCAAGTGGCCAAAGTATCAGAGTTTCAGCTTCAGCATCAGTCCTTCCAATGAATATTCAGGACTGATATCCTTTAGGATTGACTGGTTTGATCTCCTTGCAGTCCAAGGAACTCTCAAGAGTCTTCTTCAACACCACAGTTCAAAAGCATCAATTCTTCAGCACTCAGCTTTCTTTATGATCCAACTCTCACATCCTTACATGACTACTGGAAAAACCATAGCTCTGACTAGATGGAGAATTGTTGGCAAAGTAATGTCTCTAATTTTTGATATGCTGTCTAGTTTCATCATAGCTTTTCTTCCAAGGAGCAAGTGTCTTTTAATTTCATGGCTGCAGTCACCATCTATAATGATTTTGGAGCCCAAGAAAATAAAGTCTGTCAGTGTTTCCATTGTTTCCCCACCTATTTTCCACGAAGTGATGGGACCAGATGCCATGATCTTAGTTTCCTGAATGCTGAGTTTTAAGCCAACTTTTTACTCTCCTCTTTCACTTTCACAAGAGTCTCTTTAGTTCTTCTTTACTTTCTGCCATAAGGGTGGTGTCATCCTCATATCTGAGGTTATTGATATTTCTCCCAATAATCTTGATTCCAGCTTGTGCTTCATCCAGCTTGATATTTCACATGATGTACTCTGCTTATAAGTTGAATAAGCAGGGAGACAATCTACAGCCCTCAAGTACTCCTTTTCCTATTTGGAACCAGTCTGTTGTTCCATGTTCAGTTCTAACTGTTGCTTCTTGACCTGCATACAGATTTCTCAGGAGGCAGATAAGGTGGCCTGGTACTCCCATCTCTTGAAGAATTTTCCACAGTTTTTTGTGACCCACACAGTAAAAGTCTTTGTTGTAGTCAATAAAGAAGAAGCAGATGTTTTTCTGGATCTCTCCTGCTTTTTTGATGATCCAGGAAATGTTGGAAATTTTATCTGTGGTTCCTCTGCCTTTTCTAAATCCAGCTTGAACCTCTGGAAGTTCACAGTTCACCTACTGTTATAACCTGCCTTGAAGAATTTCGAGCCTTCCCTTGCTAGCATGTGAGATGAGTGCAATCATGTGGTAGTTTGAACATTCTCTGGTATTGCTTTCCTTTGAGACTGGAATGAAAACTGATCTTTTCCAGTCCTGTGGCCACTGTTGACTTTTCCAAATTTGCTGGTATATTGAGTGCAGCACTTTCACAGAATCATTTTTTAGGGTTTGAAATAGCTCAACTGGAATTTGATCACCTCTACTCACTTTGCAGTGATGCTTACTAAAGCCCACTTGACTTCACATTCCAGGATGTCTGGCTCTAGTTGGGTGGTCACACCATCGTAGAGATCTGGATCATGAAGAGATTTTTTTTTTTTTTTTTGGTATGGTTCTACTGTGTATTCTTACCACCTCTTCTTATATCTTTTGCTTCTCTTAGGTCCATACCATTTCAGTCTTTTCTTGTGCCCATCTTTGCATTAAATGTTCCCTTGGTATTTCTAATTTTCTTGAAGAGATCTCTAGTCTTTCCCATTCTATCGTTTTCCTCTATTTCTTTGCATTGATCACTGAGGAAGGCTTCCTTATCTCTCTATGCTATTCTCTGGAACTCTGCATTGAAATGGGTATATCTTTTCTTTTCTCCTTTGCCCTTTGCTTCTCTTCTTTTCTCAGCTATGTGTAAGGTCTCCTTGGACAACCATTTTGCTTGCCTTTTGCATTTCTTTTTCTTGGGGATGGTCTTGATCACTTCCTGCTGTACAATGTTATGAACCTCTGTCCATAGTTCTTCAGGTACTCTGTCAGATTCTTCAATCTATTTGTCACTTCCACTGTATAATCATAAGGGATTTGATTGAGGTCGTACTTGAATGGTCTAGTGATTTCCCCTGCTTTCTTCATTTAAGTCTGAGGTTTGAAATAAGGAGTTCATGATCTGAGCCACAGTCAGCTCCCAGTCTTGTTTTTCCTGACTGTATAGAGTTACTCCATCTTTGGCTGCAAAGAATATAATCAATCTGATTTTGGTATTGACCATCAGGTGATGTCCATGTGTAGAGTCTTCTTTTGTATTGTTGGAAGGAGGTGTTCGCTATGACCAGTGCATTCTCTTGGCAAAACTCTATTAGCCTTTGACCTGCTTCATTTTGTACTCCAAGGCCAAATTTGCCTGTTATGGCAGGTAGCTCTTGACTTCATACTTTTGCATTCCAGTCTCCT
>SJYX01004069.1:41467-136533 GCA_006410675.1 Oreotragus oreotragus | reverse complement strand
GGTCCCATCACTTCATGGGAAATAGATGGGGAAACAGTGGAAACAGTGTCATTCTTTATTTTTGGGGGGCTCCAAAATCACTGCAGATGTGACTTCAGCCATGAAATTAAAAGATGCTTACTCCTTGGAAGGAAAGTTATGACCAATCTAGATAGCATATTGAAAAGCAGAGACATTACTTTGCCAACAAAGGTCTGTCTAGTCAAGGCTATGGTTTTTCCAGTGGTCATGTTTGGGTGCAAGAGTTGGACTGTGAAGAAGGCTGAGCACTGAAGAATTGATGCTTTTGAACTGTGGTGTTGGAGAAGACTCTTGAGAGTCCCTTGGACTGCAAGGAGATCCAACCAGTCCATCCAAAAGGAGATCAATCCTAGGTGTTCATTGGAAGGACTGATGCTGAAACTGAAACTTCAGTACTTTGGCCACCTCATGCAAAGAGCTGACTCTTCGGAAAAGACCCTGATGCTGGGAGGGATTGGGGGCAGGAGGAGAAGGGGACAACAGAGGATGAGATGGCTGGATGGCATCACCGACTCGATGGACATGAGTTTGAGTGAACTCCGGGAGTTGGTAATGGACAGGCAGGCCTGGCGTGCTGCAATTCATGGGGTCACAAAGAGTCGGACAGGACTGAGCGACTAAACTGAACTGACATGTTACAAAACCTATTTCTGGATTGAAATAATTCACAAAGAGCCAGTACCAATTAATAAAAATAATTATAAAGTCATTGAAAAAAATAAACATCTTTAAAACATATCATAAGCCCAGGTAATTTTCTGATATTTTTACCAGTTTTTCACCTTGAACATATATTTACCATCTTACAACAATTGATTTGAGGGTGTATACTCTATAACTCCTGTCAGTCATCCTCAGTTTTAAATGTCATGGGAACACAGAATCAGTGTTGTGTTAATTCCTGAGTTGTAACCTCTATTTAAATGACATAAGGGTCCCTTTTCTTTTCTGACCCTGTGGCCACCTTCTTGAGAGCTAAATTAAATTCTTTGTTGAGTCCATAAAATGAGGATCTCTGAGGCCCTTTTAGAGAATCTCCATTCAGGTCTACTGAGTTATTTCTCTTAGGATGAATAAAGATTATTAGGTTTATAGATGAGTATTACCTTTCATATTCCCAGTGGGAACATAAAAAGGAGACAGTTGTGACAAAATCTAAACTTGAATCTTTGCTTTTTAAATGTGTTAAATACTAGCAAACTGAACCCAACAACATATTAAAAGGATAATACACTATGATAAGGTGAGATTTATCCTAAGGATGCAAAGATTTTTCAGTCTCTACAAATCAGTACACCACATTAACAAGCTGAAGAACAAAAATCATTCAATAATCTCAATAGATGCAGGAAAAGCTTTTGACAAAATTCAATCCCCATTTATGATTAAAAAACTCAACATAATACAGGCCATACCTGAGAAATCCATGGCTAACATCACTATCAAAAATTGTGATCATGGCATTCAGTCACTTTATGGCAAAAAGAAGTGGAAAATGTGGAAGCAGTGACAGATTTTATATTCTGGGCTCCAAAATCACTGTGGACAGTGACTATAGCCATGAAATTAAAATATGCTTGCTCCCTGGAAGAAAAGCTATGACAAACCTAGACAGTGTATTAAAAAGCAGAGACACCAGACTTTGCTGACCAAAGTCTGTATAGTCAAAGGTATGGTTTTTCTAACAGTCATGTACAGATGTGAGAGTTGGGCCATAAAGAAGGTTGAACACCAAAGAATTAATGCTTTCAAATTATGGTCCTGGAGAAGACTCTTGAGAGTCCCTTGGATGGCAAGATCAAACCAGTCAATCCTAAAGGAAATCAACCCTAAATATTCATTGGAAGGACTGATGCTGAAGCTGAAGCTTCAGTACTTTGGCTGCCTGATGCAAAGAGCCAACTCACTGGAAAACACTCTGATTCTGTTAAAGATTGAAGCCAAAGAAGTGGGCAGCAGAGGATGAGATGGTTAAACAGCATCACCAACTCAATGGACATGTGTGGCTTCCACATAGTGAAAGACAGAGGAACCTGGCATGCAACAATCCATTGGATTGTTCAGACTCAGCGAATGAACAACATCATTCTCAATGGTGAAAAGCTGAGAGCATTTCCTCTAAGATCAAGAACAAGACAAAGACGGCCACTCTAACCACTTTTATTCAATATAGATTTGAAAGTCCTCACCATGGCAATCAGAGGAGAGAAAGAAATAGTGGGAATTCAAATTGGAAAAGAATTCAAACCAGCATTGTAGGTGACATGATATTATACATAGAAAACCCTAAAGATGCTATCAGAGAACTACTAGAGCTCATGGATGAATTCAATAAAGTTGCAGGATACAAAGTTAATACACAGAAGTCTCTTGCATTTTTATGCACTAATTATGAAAGCTCATAAAGAGAAGTTCAGAAAAAAATCCCATTTACCATTGCATCAAAAAGACCAAAGTAACCTGGAAATAAACCTTCCTAAGGAGCCAAAAGACCTGTACTCTGAAAACTACAGAACACTGATGAAAGAAATTGAAGATGACACAGATAGAATGATACACCACGTTCTTGGATTGGAAATTTTAATATTGTGAAAACGACTATATTACCCAAAGCAATTCCCAAAGCGATCTACAGACCCAATGCAATCTCTATCAAAAGAATAATGGCACTTTTCACAAAACTAGGAAAAAAAGTTTTAGTCTGTATGGAAATACAAAAGACCCTGAAGAGGCAAAGCAATCCTGAGGGGGGAAAAAGCGCTGGAAGAGTCAGGTTTCCTTACTTGAGAATATACTACAAAGCATCAGTCATCAAAACTATATGGTACTGGCACAAAAACAGACATACTGATAAATGAAACAGGACAGAAAGTCTAGAAATAAACCCACACACCTATGGTCAATTAGTCCACAATAAAGGAGAAAAGAATATACCTGAATAGAAGACAGTCTCTTCAACAAGTGGTGCTAGGAAATCTGTACAGCTACATGTAAAAGAATGAAATTAGAATACTCTCTAACACCATACACAAAAATAAACTCAAAATGGATTAAAGACCTACATGTAAGGTAAGATACTATAAAACTCTTAGAGGAAAACATAGAAAGCACACTCTCTGACATGAATCACAGCAATATCGTTTTGGATCCACCTCCTACAGTAATGAAAATAAAAACAAAAATCAACAAATGTGGGCTCATTAAACTTAAAAGTTTTTGCACAACACAGCAAGGGAAACCATATGAGAAAAAATATTTGCAAATGATACAACCAACAAGTGATTAATCTCCATAAAATACATAACATACATGTGAGCTCACATGAACCTCTGTAACAAAAAGACAAACAACAGAATCAATAAAAGCACATGAAAATGTGCTCAACATCAGTAATTATTCAGTTCAATTCAGTTGCTCAGTTGTGTCCAACTCTTTGCGACCCCATGAATTGCAGCACGCCAGGCCTCCCTGTCCATCACCAACTCCTGGAGTTCACTCAGACTCATGTCCATGGAAGTCAGTGGTGCCATCCAGCCACCTCATCCTCTGTCATTCCCTTCTCCAGAATTATTAGAGATGTGTAAATAAAAACCACAGTGAGTTATAACCTTACACTAGTCAGAATGGCTATCATCAAAAATTCTACAAATAATAAATGCTGGGGTGGGGGGAACCCTATGGATGGGAATGTAAACTGGTATATCCAACATGGAGAACAGTACAGAAGTTCCTTATAAAACTAAGAGTAGAGCTCCCACATGATCCAGAAGTCCCACTCCAAGACAAATATCCAGAGAACACCATACTTCAAAATGATACATGCAGCTCAGTGTTCATTGCAGCACTCTTTATAATAGTGAATCCATGGAAGCAACCTCAATGTCCATTGATAGATGAATGGATAAAGATGTTGTGGTATATATATATACACAATGGAATATTACTCAACCACAAGAAAGAATGAAACAATGCCATTTGCAGCAAACGGTTGGACCTAGAGATCATACTAAGTGAATTAAGTCAGACAAATATCACATGATATCACTTATATGAGGGATCTAAAAAAAAGATGCCAATAAACTTATTTACAAAACAGATTCACAGACTTCAAAAACAAATTTACGGTTACCAAAGGGAAACACAGTAGGGAGAGATAAATTAGGAGTTTGAGATTAACATATATACTGTACTGTATATAAAATAGTTAACTATCAATGACCCACTGAATAGCCCAGGAAACAACTCAATATTCTGTTTTAACCTATATGAAAAAAAAAATCTGAAGAAGAATGGATATATGCATATAATCAACAGAATCACAGCTATACACTTGAAACTAACACAACATTGTAAATCAGCTATAACCCAATATAAAATAAAAATTAAATTTAAAAATTGTGAAAGGAAGAAGAAACTGAAAAAGTAGAAAATTTTAAAAGTGCACTAGAACCTGCCAAATTAATTGCCCTTTACTAAAAATTCACAACTATTGCCAGGCCAGATGTCTAAGAAACTCTTTATATCCAAGCATGTCTTCATAACGCATCCCAATCTGGACATACATGCTCATAGCTAAGCCAGAAGTGACTGAAGCTAAACTCAAGACAAACTCCCTTTTAACTCTCTCCATCTCCTCTGACCTGGACAACCACACATAGGAATGTTTGCTGGGTTAGAGACCACACACCAGATAGTCACAAGATACCTGTACACATTGGTTTATTAATTCATGCTGAGTTTCTCCTCTGATTAGACACAAACTTATGAAAGGAACTAGGGTCCTTTGTTCAATATTTGGAAAGCTTTCTCTTCCTCCCTGAGCTTGTATTGAGGCACAATTTCCCTTCTTGGATAACTCATTTGACTTCTGATTGAAATTTGGTCCATGAAAATTCAAAGCCCTTCAGTGGAAATTGCCAAGTTACCTTGAGCTTGCACTTCCTGTATTTCATATTAGCTGCCTCACAGAAACTGTACAATGCTAAGAAAAACAGCCAAGTCCCAGGGCATTAAATCTGTGTGGATGTGGTCAGACTTTACACTCCAATGAGAGATCAAAGCTGTGGACTAGTGGTTTAAAAAAAAAAAAAAAGCCAGCCCCAGCTCATTGATGTGCTGAAAAACTGAAAAAAATCTTTAGCTTTCAAAAGTGGTAAATGACCATACTTCACTTTTATTTAGGCCATGGAAATACTTAAAAAACAAACAAACTTAGAATAGATCACATATGATGCTGAATCTAGGCAAAACCCTGCTGATAGCAGAGATGGCAGCAAGTATCAAAAAGTCATAAGATCACTGCACAAGTAACTGAAAATAATTGCAGAGAAATAAAAGGTTAACAGAGGTATCCAAGCCCTGTTTCTCTTGGGTTTGTCTTACTAATTTATGCAACTATTTGAATGTCTTCATCAGATCTAAATGAAATCACTTGTTGCTTAAAATAGAAAGTGATTTATTGCCCAGCAGGGTTTTGACAGGAAAGGATTCAGCCATTATTCCATACATGTTTGGATAAGAAAATCAGGAGGGAAAAAGGGTAGAAGTGGAAAGTTTGAATGAATTTTACACTTCTTCAAGTGAATAATAACTTACGACCTGAGTAATAACTTAGATAATAACTGACTCAAGAAGTGAAAGAAATGTCTGATTACAATGATTTTAGTGGCTGTTTTTAAATAAATATTGTGAATCTTATTCTTGGGATGCACAGTTACATTTTAATATTTTAGAACTTTTCATGGATTCATGAAGTATCAGTTACTGAGGAAACACATTAATACTTTTCCTCCCGGCTTTGCCATCAAACACCAGAAAGAATGGTTGCTACATACAAGGAAGAAAATTCAATTTAGACTAGAAGCTTCCAAAGGGTAAAAATAATTTTCTAAACGTACAACATTTCACTCTGCACCATACACATGGAAACCATTACGTGAAATACTAAAATGAAACTTTCAAAATGCACATTTTTCCCATTATCAAAAGAAAACAGCTGAAATGTTAATAATTGAGAATTTCCAGTAAAACAAAGTAGGCCCTTCTTAGTGTGGTATTGAACTGAGGAATAGGATCTTTGGCACATTCAAGAGGAAAGAAAAATTCAGCATTTGTTTGCAATACAATTTCACAGTCATAATTTTAAAAAGTCAACATTTACTTGATAAAAAATGGTATTTTAGACTTCCAGCTTCCAGTCCTGCATATAAGGAGCTTAGAAGTCGCCGCGTCATTCTAATAACCAGTAAAAAGTCAAACAGACTAAAGAATCAGCAATTGTTCTTAAATCCATCAGAAAAGGGAGGTCACAGGGCAGACCACGAATCTCCAAACTGGAGAGACAGACAGATGGATGGAGAGAGTCATGACTCACCAGGGCAGAAACGGCTGCAGGAAGCAGTACTGAGGCAGAAAAACCCGAACTGCAGTTAGTGAACTGCTGGAGGCTTAGTGTGGACAAATCTGAGAATTAAAAACTCCAGAGGGGCCCAGTCATGGGGGACCTCCGCGCTTTCATGAGCCCCGGGAGCTCAGACTAGGTTCTCACGGTGAATATCAGAGAAAAATCCTCTCCAGCTTCTCTCGGAGTGCGGGGTAGGGGAACCATTTTGCAACACACCAGAGCACGCCCTTAACAAGCTTAACTCAGGAGAAACTAATTAACCACAGCCTAACCTGCTGGGCTTTTATCACAGCCTATCTGACTTGCGGGTTTCCCAGCCGGCACAGTGGTAAAGAATCCACCTGCCGATGCAGGAGACCCGAGAGACGTGGTTCATCCCTGGGTTGGGAAGATCCCCTGGAGGAGGAAATGGCAACCCACTCCAGTATTCTGGTCTGGAACATTCCATGGACAGAAGAGCCTGGCAGGGAGTCGGACATGACTAAGCAAGTAAGCACACATGCAGCTGACCTGGCAGGAGGGAAAGTTCAGCCTTTTCTCATCAGCTTGTCCCACCTAAACATTGAGAGCACCTGTGAAGTTCACAGCCCAGAAGCAAGGCTCAGGAAAAGCTGAGACCGATCACAGAATTAAAGAACGCTTCCCCTGTTTGGGAGAGAATGGATACATGTATATGTATGGCTGAGTTCATTTGCTCTCCACCTGAAACTATCACAACATTGTTAATTGGCTATACTCCAATATAAAATAAAAAGTTAAAAAAGAGAATGCCCTTCTTCCCTCCATACTTCATCACTGCATTACTGAAGACCTGTTTATCTCAGTTCCCTTTACCTAATACCTCATGTACATCTTTTAACAAAATATACATACAAGGAAGAAAATTCAGTTTAGACTAGGCATAGTTAAAGGCAAAAGCAAAGTCTGAAGAGATGAACAAGCATCAGAACCAGAGTCAGACATGGCACCAAGGTTGGAATTACCAGACCAGGAATTTTAAAAAGCTATGATTAAGGTATTTAGTGGCAAAATATACAACATGTAAGAACAGGTGGATAATATAAGCAGATAAATGGAAATTCTAAGAAAGAATAAAAAAGAAATGCTAGAGATCAAGAATACTGTAACAGAAATAAATGCATTTGACGGGCTCACAGTAGACTGAACACAACTGAGGAAAGAACCTCTGAGCTTGAGAATATAACAGAACTTCTAAAACTTGAAAGCAAAGAGAAAGAAAAACCAGAACAGAATATTTAAGAACTGTGGGACAGCTATGCATAATGGGAATAGCAAAAGGAAAAGAAACAGACAGTATTTAAGCAATAATCCAGAATTTCCCCCAAATTAATGCCAGACACTAACCTACAGATGAAGTGGAGAAGATTGGTGAAAGAATAGACCAACTGGGTCAGAACAGACAGCACAGCAACAAGCCACATAAATATAGTCAACCGATCTTTGATAAAGAAACAAAGGCAATATAATGGAGCAGGGACTGTTTTTTCAACAAACAGTGCTAGAACAACTGGACATCCACTAGCAAACAATGAATCTAGACAAAGACTATACCCTTCACAAAGTTAACTCAAAATGGATCAAAGACCTAAATATAAAATGCAAAACTATAAACTTCCTATAAGATAACATAGGGAAAAAACCTAGAAGATCTTGGATACAATGATGTCTTTTTAGATTCATCATCAAGATATGATCCATAAAAGAATTAACTGATAAGCTGGACTTCATGAAAAATGAAAACTTCTGCTCTGCAAAAGACAATATCAAAAGAATGAGAAGATAAGTCACTGAAGCAGCTATGGGTTGTTGTCTTTCAGTCGTTGTGTCCACTTCTCTGAGATCCCCTGGACTGTAGCCTGCCAAGCTCCTCTGGCCATGGGATTTCCCAGGCAAGAATACTGGAGTGGGTGGCCGTTTCCTTCTCCAGGGGATCTTCCCGACTCAGAGATCCAACCCAAATCTCCTGCATTGGGAAGTGGATTCTTTACCACTGAGTCACCAGGGAAACCCATTCATTGTAAGTGACGATGCAAAATGACCAGACAGTACAGAAGTTCCTTATAAAACTAAGAGTAGAGCTCCCACATGATCCAGAAGTCCCACTCCAAGACAAATATCCAGAGAACACCATACTTCAAAATGATACATGCAGCTCAGTGTTCATTGCAGCACTCTTTATAATAGTGAATCCATGGAAGCAACCTCAATGTCCATTGATAGATGAATGGATAAAGATGTTGTGGTATATATATATACACAATGGAATATTACTCAACCACAAGAAAGAATGAAACAATGCCATTTGCAGCAAACGGTTGGACCTAGAGATCATACTAAGTGAATTAAGTCAGACAAATATCACATGATATCACTTATATGAGGGATCTAAAAAAAAGATGCCAATAAACTTATTTACAAAACAGATTCACAGACTTCAAAAACAAATTTACGGTTACCAAAGGGAAACACAGTAGGGAGAGATAAATTAGGAGTTTGAGATTAACATATATACTGTACTGTATATAAAATAGTTAACTATCAATGACCCACTGAATAGCCCAGGAAACAACTCAATATTCTGTTTTAACCTATATGAAAAAAAAAATCTGAAGAAGAATGGATATATGCATATAATCAACAGAATCACAGCTATACACTTGAAACTAACACAACATTGTAAATCAGCTATAACCCAATATAAAATAAAAATTAAATTTAAAAATTGTGAAAGGAAGAGGAAACTGAAAAAGTAGAAAATTTTAAAAGTGCACTAGAACCTGCCAAATTAATTGCCCTTTACTAAAAATTCACAACTATTGCCAGGCCAGATGTCTAAGAAACTCTTTATATCCAAGCATGTCTTCATAACGCATCCCAATCTGGACATACATGCTCATAGCTAAGCCAGAAGTGACTGAAGCTAAACTCAAGACAAACTCCCTTTTAACTCTCTCCATCTCCTCTGACCTGGACAACCACACATAGGAATGTTTGCTGGGTTAGAGACCACACACCGGATAGTCACAAGATACCTGTACACATTGGTTTATTAATTCATGCTGAGTTTCTCCTCTGATTAGACACAAACTTATGAAAGGAACTAGGGTCCTTTGTTCAATATTTGGAAAGCTTTCTCTTCCTCCCTGAGCTTGTATTGAGGCACAATTTCCCTTCTTGGATAACTCATTTGACTTCTGATTGAAATTTGGTCCATGAAAATTCAAAGCCCTTCAGTGGAAATTGCCAAGTTACCTTGAGCTTGCACTTCCTGTATTTCATATTAGCTGCCTCACAGAAACTGTACAATGCTAAGAAAAACAGCCAAGTCCCAGGGCATTAAATCTGTGTGGATGTGGTCAGACTTTACACTCCAATGAGAGATCAAAGCTGTGGACTAGTGGTTTAAAAAAAAAAAAAAANCACTTCCTGTATTTCATATTAGCTGCCTCACAGAAACTGTACAATGCTAAGAAAAACAGCCAAGTCCCAGGGCATTAAATCTGTGTGGATGTGGTCAGACTTTACACTCCAATGAGAGATCAAAGCTGTGGACTAGTGTTTAAAAAAAAAAAAAAAAGCCAGCCCCAGCTCATTGATGTGCTGAAAAACTGAAAAAAATCTTTAGCTTTCAAAAGTGGTAAATGACCATACTTCACTTTTATTTAGGCCATGGAAATACTTAAAAAACAAACAAACTTAGAATAGATCACATATGATGCTGAATCTAGGCAAAACCCTGCTGATAGCAGAGATGGCAGCAAGTATCAAAAAGTCATAAGATCACTGCACAAGTAACTGAAAATAATTGCAGAGAAATAAAAGGTTAACAGAGGTATCCAAGCCCTGTTTCTCTTGGGTTTGTCTTACTAATTTATGCAACTATTTGAATGTCTTCATCAGATCTAAATGAAATCACTTGTTGCTTAAAATAGAAAGTGATTTATTGCCCAGCAGGGTTTTGACAGGAAAGGATTCAGCCATTATTCCATACATGTTTGGATAAGAAAATCAGGAGGGAAAAAGGGTAGAAGTGGAAAGTTTGAATGAAGTTTACACTTCTTCAAGTGAATAATAACTTACGACCTGAGTAATAACTTAGATAATAACTGACTCAAGAAGTGAAAGAAATGTCTGATTACAATGATTTTAGTGGCTGTTTTTAAATAAATATTGTGAATCTTATTCTTGGGATGCACAGTTACATTTTAATATTTTAGAACTTTTCATGGATTCATGAAGTATCAGTTACTGAGGAAACACATTAATACTTTTCCTCCCGGCTTTGCCATCAAACACCAGAAAGAATGGTTGCTACATACAAGGAAGAAAATTCAATTTAGACTAGAAGCTTCCAAAGGGTAAAAATAATTTTCTAAACGTACAACATTTCACTCTGCACCATACACATGGAAACCATTACGTGAAATACTAAAATGAAACTTTCAAAATGCACATTTTTCCCATTATCAAAAGAAAACAGCTGAAATGTTAATAATTGAGAATTTCCAGTAAAACAAAGTAGGCCCTTCTTAGTGTGGTATTGAACTGAGGAATAGGATCTTTGGCACATTCAAGAGGAAAGAAAAATTCAGCATTTGTTTGCAATACAATTTCACAGTCATAATTTTAAAAAGTCAACATTTACTTGATAAAAAATGGTATTTTAGACTTCCAGCTTCCAGTCCTGCATATAAGGAGCTTAGAAGTCGCCGCGTCATTCTAATAACCAGTAAAAAGTCAAACAGACTAAAGAATCAGCAATTGTTCTTAAATCCATCAGAAAAGGGAGGTCACAGGGCAGACCACGAATCTCCAAACTGGAGAGACAGACAGATGGATGGAGAGAGTCATGACTCACCAGGGCAGAAACGGCTGCAGGAAGCAGTACTGAGGCAGAAAAACCCGAACTGCAGTTAGTGAACTGCTGGAGGCTTAGTGTGGACAAATCTGAGAATTAAAAACTCCAGAGGGGCCCAGTCATGGGGGACCTCCGCGCTTTCATGAGCCCCGGGAGCTCAGACTAGGTTCTCACGGTGAATATCAGAGAAAAATCCTCTCCAGCTTCTCTCGGGGTGCGGGGTAGGGGAACCATTTTGCAACACACCAGAGCACGCCCTTAACAAGCTTAACTCAGGAGAAACTAATTAACCACAGCCTAACCTGCTGGGCTTTTATCACAGCCTATCTGACTTGCGGGTTTCCCAGCCGGCACAGTGGTAAAGAATCCACCTGCCGATGCAGGAGACCCGAGAGACGTGGTTCATCCCTGGGTTGGGAAGATCCCCTGGAGGAGGAAATGGCAACCCACTCCAGTATTCTGGTCTGGAACATTCCATGGACAGAAGAGCCTGGCAGGGAGTCGGACATGACTAAGCAAGTAAGCACACATGCAGCTGACCTGGCAGGAGGGAAAGTTCAGCCTTTTCTCATCAGCTTGTCCCACCTAAACATTGAGAGCACCTGTGAAGTTCACAGCCCAGAAGCAAGGCTCAGGAAAAGCTGAGACCGATCACAGAATTAAAGAACGCTTCCCCTGTTTGGGAGAGAATGGATACATGTATATGTATGGCTGAGTTCATTTGCTCTCCACCTGAAACTATCACAACATTGTTAATTGGCTATACTCCAATATAAAATAAAAAGTTAAAAAAGAGAATGCCCTTCTTCCCTCCATACTTCATCACTGCATTACTGAAGACCTGTTTATCTCAGTTCCCTTTACCTAATACCTCATGTACATCTTTTAACAAAATATACATACAAGGAAGAAAATTCAGTTTAGACTAGGCATAGTTAAAGGCAAAAGCAAAGTTTGAAGAGATGAACAAGCATCAGAACCAGAGTCAGACATGGCACCAAGGTTGGAATTACCAGACCAGGAATTTTAAAAAGCTATGATTAAGGTATTTAGTGGCAAAATATACAACATGTAAGAACAGGTGGATAATATAAGCAGATAAATGGAAATTCTAAGAAAGAATAAAAAAGAAATGCTAGAGATCAAGAATACTGTAACAGAAATAAATGCATTTGACGGGCTCACAGTAGACTGAACACAACTGAGGAAAGAACCTCTGAGCTTGAGAATATAACAGAACTTCTAAAACTTGAAAGCAAAGAGAAAGAAAAACCAGAACAGAATATTTAAGAACTGTGGGACAGCTATGCATAATGGGAATAGCAAAAGGAAAAGAAACAGACAGTATTTAAGCAATAATCCAGAATTTCCCCCAAATTAATGCCAGACACTAACCTACAGATGAAGTGGAGAAGATTGGTGAAAGAATAGACCAACTGGGTCAGAACAGACAGCACAGCAACAAGCCACATAAATATAGTCAACCGATCTTTGATAAAGAAACAAAGGCAATATAATGGAGCAGGGACTGTTTTTTCAACAAACAGTGCTAGAACAACTGGACATCCACTAGCAAACAATGAATCTAGACAAAGACTATACCCTTCACAAAGTTAACTCAAAATGGATCAAAGACCTAAATATAAGATGCAAAACTATAAACTTCCTATAAGATAACATAGGGAAAAAACCTAAATGATCTTGGATACAATGATGTCTTTTTAGATTCATCATCAAGATATGATCCATAAAAGAAATAACTGATAAGCTGGACTTCGTGAAAATTGAAAACTTCTGCTCTGCAAAAGACAATATCAAAAGAATGAGAAGATACGTCACTAAAGCAGCTATGGGTTGTTGTATTTCAGTCGTGTGTCCGCTTCTCTGAGATCCCATGGACTGTAGCCTGCCAGGCTCCTCTGGCCATGGGATTTCCCAGGCAAGAATACTGGAGTGGGTGGCCATTTCCTTCTCCAGGGGATCTTCCCGACTCAGAGATCCAACCCAAATCTCCTGCATTGGCAAGTGGATTCTTTACCACTGAGTCACCAGGGAAACCCATTCATTGTAAGTGACGATGCAAAATGACCAGCCACTTGGAAAGACAGTTTGACAGTTTTTTGCAACACTGAACATTTCCTTGCTACACAATCCAATGATTACAACTCCTTGGCTTTCATCTAAATGAATTGTAAACTTAGGCCCACACAAAAACCTGCACATAGATACTTATTGCAGCTTTCTTTATAACTGTCAAAACTTGGAAGCAATCAAGATGTCCTTTAGCAGGTGAATGGATAAACTGTGGTTCATCCACATAGTGGAGTATTATCTAACACCAAAGAGAAGCAAGTTATCAAGCTATGAAAAGATATGGAGGAAGCTTTTCAATGCAAACTACCAACTGAAAGAAGCCAATCTGAAAAAGCTACATACACATGATTCCAGCTATATGACATTCCAGAAAGTGCAAAACAATAGAGTAAAAAATCAGTGGTTGCCAGGGGTTAGTGGGGAGAGAGGAATGAATAGGTAGAATACAGAAGATTTTTAACACTCTGTACAATACTACAATGATGGGTAAATGTCACTATACCTGTATGTACATTAGTCAAAATCCATAAAATGCACAACAGCAAGAATGAACCCTAACGTAAACTACAGATTTTGAATCATAATGATGTGCCAGTGGAGGTTCATCAATAGCAATAAATGTACCACTTTGGTGAGGATATTGATATCAGGGAAGTGGTACAACAAGGAACATTTTTGGGGGAACTCTACGTACTTTTATGCTCAATTTTGATGTAAACCTAAGACCATTCTAAAAAATGTTCATTAATTTTTAAAAAATAGTTTCCTAACATGAGATCATCCCTGTATTAAAATAAGAACTTTTCCACAAATTATCTCATGGACATTTTTTCCCCCATCCTTATTTCTCTGATGTCATCAGTTGCTGGAAACACCAGATGTCACTCCTATGGTGTAAGATAAAGTGATTTAAACAGAGCTACCCAGAAGGTTCATCTTACAGCTGAACAGGTTAAATCAGGATTTGGAACTACTAGTTTGTCTTTTCCTATCTTTAGTATCCACAAGTGGGTTTCCATTTCCTTCTCCAGGGGATCTTCCTGACCCTGGGATTGAACTCAGGTCTCCCACATTACAGGCAGACACTTTAACCTCTGAGCCACCAGGGAAGCCCCACTAAGAATCTACTAAATGACTAATCACCTCAGAAGTGTATCTTGCACCATTCTACTAATTCTAGAAAATTACATTTATATCCCTTCTTCCTACAATGATAACTTTGGTAAATTTGAGCTTCAACAAAATATTTCAACATCTCAAAGTTATTTTATATTATTTTCCAGTAAGTAGCACATTCACCTGGAGATTTCAAATATATGCTTTACATCTTATGCCAATTCTATGAAGAACAGTGTATCTTTTCAGGTGAATAGACTAGAGTCAAGTGAAATGAACTTTCATGATCAAGATCACAGGTGTCTAAACTAAAAATCACCAATCCTGCCACTCCATATTTCTTCTTTTTTTCCTATCATTCTCAAATGATATTGACTTAGAGTATGTTCTCATTCGGACAAAGAATTTAAAGTAGTCACATTAAAACCGCTAATAAAGCACTGCAAAAGTAGGCAATGAAGATAGTAAGGTCTACGTAAAATAAATATGGAGGCTTACTGCAGCTGTAATTAACCATGGAATTGAGGTCAGAATCCCTTAAACATACTACCAATATTTTCTTTGCAGTATGAAGCAATGTCACTTGGAAGAGATGGCAGTGGGATGGATGTGGGGAAGGAGTTCAGAGAAGGGTGAGACGATCCTCTGCAGACTAGCAGAGAGAAATCAAGGAACATCTCCCAATTCTATTAAGAAAGGCTGCAGGCCATCTATTCTAGTCAACAATGTAATAATTACACACAAGCAACAGGCTCCACTTTGGTGTGCTTTAGGTAACAAGATGCTGAGAAGAGCTGTGAGTAAAAATGTCAAGAAGAAATCCACTGGGACTAGAGGATTTGGGTACTGGCTGATCACACCCATAGAGCTGATGTCACCAGGCAGCTCTGTCATTGGGTCACAGTCCTTCCTGCCTCTCAGAGCAGTTGCTGGTTTTCCAAAATTCCTCTGAGGTTTTCCTGGGAGAACTGAATTTCTCTTAGCTTCTGAACCAATTTCTTACAATATAAGAGCTCTGACTAAAAAGTAGTGAGAGTCTAGGTTTTTGTTTTAATGAATAATTCAGGATGTAAACACTAAGCAAAGGTTTCCTTGAAATAATCACCTTGGGCTGTGACAAAATTTTTTTTAGAGATACTGGCTCGACTTAAATCAGTCTGCCTTTAGAAACAGTAACTGCCAAAGAGGAAATATGTATTATGCTTACAGACTAAGCATAATATTTTAAAACATAGCCCAGTAGGAGACTCGGGTTTGATCTCTGGGTCGGGAAGAGTCCCTGGAGGAGGACATGGCAACCTACTCCAGTATTCTTGCCTGGGAATCCCCATGGACAGAGAAACTTGGCGGGCTATAGTCCATGAAGTTAGAGTCGGACATGACTGCACGAATGAGCATGCACACTTGCAAAGCATTAATGAAGCACATCATGTTCTTACATGTGTTTGTTCAATCAAAATCACCTTATGAAACCCTATTTTATTTATACCAGGCGCTCAGCTCATAGAAGAACTGGTTACCCTGCTAAATGAAACAGTGCTCTTTTCATATCCAAAAGACATTTTCTAGTGATTAATATGGCCCCATGGTTCCTCATTTTACATTTAAGGGTATCCATTGGTAATCACCTTATACTTTTCACTGTGAGGGAAAATAGCAGCATTTTCAGCCTCGGCATGTTTTCCCAGCTTTCTCCCCTCTTTGTATCCTTTTAATTATTGTGTAAGAAAGACCTCTATTTGTAAAGTCAAATCGGGGAGGTCAAAGAGAAAGTTGTAGAGTCCGTCCATTCTTTTTAGGACGGAAAGTAAGACTACTAAATTTTAATGGAACCAGTTCACTGAGGCGAGATCAAACAAAAGATGGTCTTTTCTTTTAGATGGATGTCGTGAAATAAAATATTCATAACATTTTAAATTTAAAAAACACATGGCCACAATTCAAACATAAAGGACAGCAACTGATACTTGGCAATGCCCAGCTACTCAGTGAGTAGAAATACTAAAGTGAATCTTCTTAAGCTTAGAATTATTTTAATTTTAAACCGATGTATTTTCATTAGGAAAATGAAATTGGGAGAATGCTACAAATTCCTGCTTTTTCATTTTTTTTTCAGAGAGCTGACTGTTAAACATTTACCAGCATACCACTGGGGTCACTAGGCTGAGACCAAGGAAAGAAAAGAGCCATGAGTTTAAGTAACACAACCAAGTGCCACCATAAAGCAGAGCAGACAGGTGTGTTTGCACAGGGCNTTTCATTTTTTTTTCAGAGAGCTGACTGTTAAACATTTACCAGCATACCACTGGGGTCACTAGGCTGAGACCAAGGAAAGAAAAGAGCCATGAGTTTAAGTAACACAACCAAGTGCCACCATAAAGCAGAGCAGACAGGTGTGTTTGCACAGGGCCGATTTCATCACATGTATTTTTACCTCATAATACTTGGGTCTATATTCTTCTTAGGCTGATGCAAGCCCAGTCCTGTGAAGCAGGGACAGAAGGAAGATCCTGGAGTACAAGCACAGTTTTAAGAAAGTTCAGGTCAGGCCAATGGGGAGTCTTTGAGCCAAAGTCACCCATCAAAGGAGCTCCTCATTTCAAAGTTAAGGGCTTTCCTTCCTGCATTCAATCGTCGCCTGAGAGCAGCTCGTGGAAAGCAAGGCCTTGGAGCAAATGTGCAGGGAGACATGGGGACAGAGGGAGAGATGGGGAAAAGTGTGGGGAAGAAGATGGGGGAGGATCTGGGCACAGAATCAAGACCAGCATATGGCACAACTGAGCTGTAATAGAAGATTCATGGATGTAAAGACTGGGAGAAGTTGAGGGTAACATTTTCCACTAAAATAAACTCCCTAGCAATACCTGCCAGAAAATTCAGTGGAACTGCTCTTGACATCCAAAACCTCTGGAACTGGGGCTCTCAGGTTTGTGGGCAAAATATCAAAGACCTGACTTAAGCTTTGAAATAAAATTTTAAAATATTTTGCTATACAGGTTGTAGTTATCCTATATCCCTTTATGTTACTAGCTTCCTGAACGTTTAGCTCTCATCAAGAATTATTGCAATCGTAGAATGGGACAGAAGGAGCAACATTTCCAAGTCATCTAAAAAAAAAACTGCTGAGGAATAACAAAGTCAAACCTGGCATTGCCAAACTAAGCAGAAGCCATTATTCATTCATTCATTACTTAATCGTTGTAACTTTCCTCTACAGTGACTATATTATTATATAATATAAAATACTTTATTATTATCAAGCCAGGTCGTCTATAAGAAATAGGTTATTAAAAAGTCTCTTTTCCATTAACCATAAAATCAATCTTAAAACATATGATTCTGCATACTGGAAAGTGATGACACATACTAGCACCACTTTCTTCATAAACCTTTGTGGTGTGGCATGCTTGCTTCAAGCATGAATGCTAGCATGAACCTCCAAATCTGCATGGGATATAAAATGACTTCTACGTAAATGAACTTTGGCTTTCATCCACAATCACTGAATTCTTCACCTTGATGTCAAGATGGCATCTAAAGTTCTAGTCTAAACCCTTGGGATGCAATGTCTCAAGTCTCCGACCACGGCTGGACCTTCAGAGAAGTTAGCGTTCCTATCTTCTCTTGATTGTCCTGATATACAAGATGCAGCTAACCTAGCCTGTTTGCAGGCTGAACTAACCTGTATGGGTAGGTAGAAGCCTAGAAAAGGGAAAGGCTCCAGCATCAGTCTAGCAGGATTTTCTCCGTTTCTGACGTATTTAGTGGAGGTTTTAAGAAATTAATGGACTTCAAGTCCTTCTCTTAGGTACTGAAAGACCACTTGCTCTATAAACTTCTCAGTCATCTGCAAATCATTAAATACACTGTGGCAGGCTGGCTACTTCAAGGCATATGTGGATTTTTCTATTGCTTTATCATCAGTAAACAAGTCCAGGCCATCAATATAGGAGGAAGTACAACCCACCTTAAGCTGACAGCCAAGTACACATTCACTGATTCCTTAACAGCAATTCGGTAAAGGATGATTTGGCTTCCCTGCTAGTTCAGTCAGTGAAGAATCTGCCTGCAGTGCAGGAGACCAGGGTTCGATCCTGGAAGATAACCTGGAGAAGGAAATGGCAAACCACTCCAGTATTCCTGCCTGGAGAATCCCACAGACAGAGGAGCCTGGCGGGCTACAGTCCATGGGGTTGCAAGTCAGACATGACTTAGTGACTGAACTATTACCACCAAAGCATGACCGGCTGGTGGTCTGGCGTTTCTGGCTTATCCTGTGCCAGTCTGTCACTTACTGTCCTTTTCCTCTTTCTGTTGCCACAGTCTCTTCCTGATCTATGCCAATTGGATCAGAGATTTCAAGTAGAATGAAATGGGGGCTATTTAACAATCTCCCGTCAAGTAGCCATGCTGTCCTAGGAAGAGAGGAGCTGCTGCTGCAGAATCACAGTAGGCAGGAGAACGTGTCAGGCAGTCTTTTACCCTTTCCCACCTTGGTACCCTCCCCTTTCCTGCTTCCACCCTACACTCCCTCTATTCAGTATATCTTCCCTTTGTAAGCACTCTCTTAATTTTACTTGTACCACTTTAATTTTTTCTAGAAAATTCTCTATACTTCCTTGGTTACTACTACTTCAATTGTTTTCCCTTCTGTCTCCCTATCGGGTCTCTTGGATGAGTCTTTCCCGATTCTCTTACTCATACTTACCATTTCTGAAATTTTCTCTTGATTGCATTTCTCAGCAGTTATCATACTTTTTGTTTTTACTTTCTTCCATTAAATTGTCAAGTGGGCCTTAGGAAGCATCACTACGAACAAAGCTAGTGGAGGTGATGGAATTCCAGTTGAGCTATTTCAGATAGATATCATCTTAAAAATGATGCTCTTAAAGAGCTGCACTCAATATGCCAGCAAATTAAGGAAACTCAGCAGTGGCCACAGGACTGGAAAAGGTCAGTTTTCATTCCAATCCCAAAGAAGGGCAATGTCAAAGAATGTTCAAACTACCACACAACTGTACTCATCTCTCACGGTAGCAAAGTAATGCTCAAAATTCTCCAAGCCAGGCTTCAGCAGTACATGAACCATGAACTCCCAGATGTTCAAGCTGGTTTTAGAAAAGGCAGAGGAACCAGAGATCAAATTGCCAACATCTGTTGGATCATTGAAAAAGCAAGAGAGTTCCAGAAAAACTTCTGCTTTATTGATTACTCCAAAGCCTTTGACTGTGTAGATCACAACACACTGTGGAAAATTCTTCAAGAGATGGGAATACCAGACCATCTTACCTGCCTCCTGAAAAATCTGTATGGAGGTCAAGAAGCAACTGTTAGAACTGAACATGCAACAACAGACTGGTTCTAAATAGGGAAAGGAGTACGTCAAGGCTGTATATTGTCACCTTGCTTATTTAACTTCTGTGCAGAGTACATCAGCCCAGAAATACTGGGCTGGAAGAAGGACAAGCTGGAATCAAGATTGCCAGAAGAAATATCAATAATCTCAGATACACAGATGACACCACTCTTATGGCAGAAAGTGAACAGTAACTAAAGAGCCTCTTGATGAAAGAGGAGAGTGAAAAAGTTGGCTTAAAACTCAACATTCAGAAAACAAAGATCATGGCATCTGGTCCCATCACTTCATGGCAAATTGATGGGGAAACAATGGAAATAGTGACAGACTTTATTTTGGGGGGCTCCAAAATCACTGCAGGTGGTGACTGCAGCCATGAAATTAATATATGCTTGCTCCTTGAAAGAAAAGTTATGACCAATCCAGACAGCATATTAAAAGGCAGAGACATTATTTTGCCAACAAAATTCTGTCTAGTCAAAGCTATGGTTTTTCCAGTAGTCATGTATGGATGTGAGAGTTGGACTATAAAGAAAGCTAAGCACTGAAGAATTGATGCTTTTCAACTGTGCTGTTGGAGAAGACTCTTGAGAGTCCCTTGGACTGCAAAGAGATCCAACCAATCCATCCTAAAGGAAATCAGTCCTGAATATTCTTTGGAAGGACTGATGCTAAAGCTGAAACTCCAATACTTTGGCCACCTGATGCAAAGAACTGACTCACTGGAAAAAGACCCTGATGCTGGGAAAGACTGAAGGTGGGAAGAGAAGGGGACAACAGAGGATGAGATGGTTGGATGGCATCACTGACTCAATGGACATGAGTCTGAGCAAGCTCAGGGAGTTGGTGATGGACAGGCAAGCCTGGCATGCTGCAGTCCATGGGGTTGCAAAGAGTTGGACATGACTGAGAGACTGAACTGAACTGATTATTTTCAAATTGAGAAATCCTTATCTTCAGTTGTAGGAAACTCATCCTGGTCCTATAATTCTACGCGTAGCTTCCCTGGTAGTTCAGCGGTAAAGAATCTGCCTGTCAATGCAAGAGATTCAGGTTTGATCCCTGAGTTGGGAAGATCCCCTGGAGAAGGGAATGGCAACCCATTCCAGTATCCTTGCCTGCAGAGCTCCGTGGACAGAAGAGCCTGGCATGCTACAGTCCATGGGATCACAAACAGTCAGATATGACTGAAACGATTTAGCATGCGCACACTCATACAGTTCAGCAGGCTCTACCCACGCTCCCTTCCCCACAGTGCAGCCCCATTAACTCTCAGTTGTCCTTCTGTCTGCACCTGCTTTCAAAGACTTGATGTCTCACTATATGTGGAAATTCTTCAGGTTGCCAAGGTCAGCCTTTGACTTTTTGGAAGGCTGTATTCTCCAGGATGGGAATGTGAAGTCAGGTCACTATCTGCCCACAAACCCACAACCAAAAGTTGAAGAATAATTTTCAAATCCTAGGAAGATAACATATCACTGGAAGGTGAAATTATATTATTATGGCTTTTCTAAATTATATCTCTAGAAACTAAATATGCATGGAATATTTTTATTGTAAAAAAAAGATTAGGATACATTCACATAAACATGTACTTTTTATAATATTCATTAAATGCTCACTTCTGATTTACTAGCTTCATCACTTACCTGGTTATTGCAAACTGGCTCCAATCCTTATATAATCTTTCATAGTAGTTATGATAGCTAACATTTTCCAACTATCTACTATGTATCAGGCACTAAAGTAAGTGTTTTGTAGGTATAATTAAAGTTATTAAATTCTCACAAAACCCTTTGTAATAGGTACTATTGTTTTCAACATATTATAATATAGAACCAAGGTCCTGAGAAGTTAAGTGACTTACCAAAGTTATGCAGCTAAAGTAGATGCTTTATCCCTTTCATGAAATAATGAGCTACTTGAGCTCACATCTTCTATATCTCTGCAGCCCCAACTGCTCTTGGCACTCAGTTCAGTTCAGTCGCTCAGTTGTGTCCAACTCTTTGAGACTCCATGAATTGTAGCACGCAAACCCTCAGTAAGTAAACAGTGATTGAGAGAAGCAGCAATGCTTTATTTATATCTGAGCCCTAGAACAGAGGGCTATAAAGTGCTGCTGCTGCCTCTAAGTTGCTTCAGTTGTGTCTGACTCTGTGCAACCCCATAGACGGCAGCTCACCAGGCTCCCCTGTCCCTGGGATTCTCCAGGCAAGAACACTGGAGTGGGTTGCCCTTTCCTTCTCCAATGCATGCATGCATGCTAAGTCGCTTCAGTCGTGTCGGACTCTGTGCAACCCCCTGGACAGCAGCCCACCAGGCACCGCTCTCCACAGGATTTTCCAGGCAAGAATACTGGAGTGTGTTGCCATTTCCTTCTCCAGCTATAAAGTGAGACCGCCAAAAATTTTTAAATTATAAAATGAAGCATTAACAGATTACTGAGATTTACAAAGCAAATCCACATAAGATAACCTGAAGTTTTTTACAGAGACCTGAATCTCAGGCACTAACCTGGGTTCCAGGGATCCAAATATGAACAAAAATGTTCCCTCTGTCTTTAAAGAACAAGTGATCTGGAGAAAAAGCAGGTATATAAGCAATTAAATACAATAAAATATAGTTGTTTTTTAAAAAATATATAGTGTTAAGGGATCACATATGAAAAAACATTAATTTTTTTCCAGTAGCATCATAAGATTTTTCTCCTCTTTAACAATAGAATCAAACATAGAAATTAACACTACTTTAAAGTTTTTATTAGAAAGTTTATTGCATTAATCTACAAACTCATTTGACCATATATGTAAGAATGTTGTCTAATACCGATGAAAGTTTAATCATCTTTGGGAAAAGAGATATTTTAACACTGAAGGCATTTTTGTTTGCTACAATTACTTATACCCTAATATGTTTTAGTTATTTTCCTTTTAAAAATATATATTGCGATTTGTTCATATCAAAAGGAAGCCTAGACTAAATACTGAACTAGAATAGACAGACTAGTATTAGGCATCAGTATTAAGGGGACCCTAAAACAGCAACTGGTCGTACATCTTTAGTTACTAGACAAACACCCGTGTGATTCACACTTACACATCTAGGTACATGTCCATGACATAAGCCTTTAAGATCAACACACTTCTTAAATACTTAATATGAATAATTAAGACATGTTACTTAAAAATAGAAAATCTATTATTTAAAGGACTTAACCTTAAAACTCAATTTTTAAAATGACTTCATCTCATTTTAAGTGATAAACAAACTAACTGACATGAACCCTAAATGGTATCGTAATACTCTTTGCAAGTTTTGTAATATTTATAGCTTAAAATCCCAATAATTGATAACTGTTACTGTGACTCAGGTCAAAATGGTTACATTTTCATCAAGTTGTTTGCATTTCTCACAACATAAAGTCATTGTGCTAATGGATTTGTTTGGGCTTGATAACTGTCCTGTTATAAAACTTCACATTGGTTTTCCTGAATTTGGTGAATAATTTTCCCGAGAGATAATGAAAACACATTAAGCTTCTTGTTAACATTACTGCTGCAGCATAGGAGAGAAATTTATATCAAACATTGTAAATGATTATGAAATATTCTTTATCATATGATTAACTACAAATAATTTTCTATGTATTAAAGCAAGTATACAAACTATCATTTGGGCCAGTTTTGAAGTATTTATATAGAAATACAAATAGGTTATAAATTTTCTGATACATCAACCTCTAGAGAAAGTATAATAGTTTGGCTGACATCCCTATATGAATGGTTTTTGCTACATGTCACCAAGCTCATTCACTGCTTTGAACACAATAGGATATAAGGAAGAGATTATTTTTAAGGTTTCAAATTAACATGGGTTCCCTGGTGGCTCAGACGGTAAAGAGTCTGCTTGCAATGCAGGAGATCTGGGTTAGATCCCTGGGTTGGAAAGATCCCCTGGAGAAGGAAATGGCAATCCACTCCAGTATTTTTGCCTGGACAATCCCTTGGACAGAGGAGCGTAACAGGCCACAGTCCATGGGGTTGCAAAGAGTTGAACACAACTGAGTGACTTTACTTTCAAAGGTCATGAAAACAGATTCACTGTGTACAAAGCATAACATTACCATTAAATCGAATTTGATATATCCGAAAAAGCCCCAAACACTGTAATTTCAGGGGAAAAACTGTCAGATTCTTTTGTCTCCAATTCTCATTCTGACAAAAGTGTTTTTTACCCAAAGGTATCTTTACACAAGTCTTTATCAAAGTATCTAGAAATTTTTTACCTTTCAACTAGATCTTTTCAAATATAGCGTGTAGTTTTACAATATCCACAATGCTATGTGTAAGAATTGCCTCTGGTCCAAATGTCGTTTTAGGATATCAGCCATCCTGAGGAGGCGATCTGTCAGAAAGATCGCACAGGGAGGAACACCAGTGCTCCTCTGGACCCGCCTCTGTTTCCTAGGTTTTCTATTTACATTGCTGTTGCCTTGGGACATGAAGGTTTCATTTTTTAAAAATAGGGGAATGAGGAAAAGAAAAAAGGTGTCTTTTTTTTTTTTTTAACTTATCTCCAGGGAGTAATGGGAAATCTCAACTTACCATGGAGCTCTGAAAAGATGAATCTTAGAAGTGGAAAGCTGTCTTCGTTTTTCTAACCAAAAAGGACCCTTATATGGTATGAACCCAATTGTCTCAATTAGATCCCTATTCCCTAGAATCAAGGGCCAACCAGCAGGTCACTGTTGAAATAAATCAATTGTTTGGAGTTCCCTGAAAGAAACAGCCATCAAAGAAGTATATTTGTTCTCTCATCCACCTGATCAAACCAACATCAGAGGTGCAGGTGTGTGACATGAAAGCACAGGATATCCCAACTTGCTGACTGGCAAGGATGATGCCTCCTGTACACTACTGGCAGAATGGGAATACAATATATATTTGTGAATTGACTCGCTGATACAGGACACCGCATAGGTTGTCACGTCTTTAAAAGATGGATGGCCACTGTTTTCTCTTACAAAATTGCTTCTTCATTCAGCTTTCAGCCCTTCAGGTTGCCCAGGCCCATCGAAGAGAAACTGGTTTCCTTGCATGGAATCGGCATTCTCCTGAGGTAACTCCCTTGGAGTGAAAAATGTTAACTACATTAAGAATACACAAGGTGAATATCTCTTCCGGTTTGACTGTTTTCTCTTACAAAATTGCTTCTTCATTCAGCTTTCAGCCCTTCAGGTTGCCCAGGCCCATCGAAGAGAAACTGGTTTCCTTGCATGGAATCGGCATTCTCCTGAGGTAACTCCCTTGGAGTGAAAAATGTTAACTACATTAAGAATACACAAGGTGAATATCTCTTCCGGTTTGCCTGTTAGAGTGCACAGTTAAGCCCACTGCAGGATAATTATTCATAATGCCTTCATTTACTTTCAAAAGTGTCCCAGTTTGGATAATTGATTATATGATCACCCTAATGAAGGTCTTCAGTAAGATCAGTCTGTTGTATTCGTCAGTGACAATGACGCCCCCTTCCTCTTCCCTTTGGTTTAACCAAAACTCAGGACCCACAGATCAAGAGGAACTCCATTTTGCAGTATTTAAATGCTTCTCCATTACCATTATAAACCATTTACTTGTTACTCTACTGTTTTAGTAATGCCCCATTTTAATGGATTTGATTTATATATCTTCTTCTCTTCCCTCCAAAAGAAACAAGAGCAATACATTTTTCTGAACCAAAAAGAAAAGTGGCCATAACACAAGAAACAATAAACATATAATATTTTTTCATTAACAATCCAAACACTACAAAACATAGAATATACAACTTAAAAATGGAAATACAAATTAATGAAAAATGGGGTACATGTCATATTAGCAATGCAAAAGACCAGCTTAAGCATAGTTTCTCTAAATCAACAATTAATAAAAGGAAAGTGCCCTTTTCTCAAATATGCACAAAAATATTTCGGTCACTTCTAGGGAAAAATTAATCAAAACTTTCTGCTAATTCTATATTACAGCAGGTATTACTAATGGCTTACAAAACTTAAGCATCATCTTACACCTAACCTTTACAACCTTTTCCAATCATTAGACACTCATTCTATCCAATCTGTCAAAAATAAAATTATTTCATTTCTATATGTATGAAATAATTATTGATATGTTATGGATCTCAAGTGGTGAATGTGTATGATTGGGACAGTGATCAGAATAACGTCATGGATCTAAAATGGGCCAAGAAACAGAGAAGCATCTCTCTGTCTGGCACATCTGTGTATTCATTGCTGCAGTAATTCTATTACTTCTAAAGTAATTCTAAATGTACATGTCCTCATCCTACAAAAAAAGTCTAAAGTTTTCATATGTAAATTTGCTCTGCACCTCTAGAGTTTATGTGGAGTCTGTCCAGTAATGTCACTTGACAGAATTTTTCCTGCTGGGTTCCTATTATTCTTACAATAATGAGTCCTGCTGAAAAACGTTAAACAATAAGGACTCGATGAGATGGCCCTTTTCTTCTATGTGTTGAGCATGTGACATTTTAATGAAGTAAATTTCATGGTAAAATGCACAATCCTAGGTACAATTCTATGATGCAAATGAGAAAGAAAATATTTTAATTTTTCAAGCAACAATACCAACATCCACTGCAACCCGTGTCTCTGAAAGAGTCCTGCCCGGTCATGCTTTTAGCCAAGATTTTACAATAAGTCATGCTTCATGGGTGCAGTTCTAACACTAACGAAAATGGGAAATCACATTGATATCTCCTTCTGAGCCACCTGTATAAGAAGGACCTATGGTCAGTTAGCCTCAGCTTTGAGCTTTTGGGTTCATCTCCAACAATTGCCTGCGAAGTAGATTAACATTCACACAGGGTGGCAAACTTCAGGATGGAGAAGAACCGAACTGCAGTTCTGCAAAGGGGTCCAGCGGCTACCCAGTGGTCTTTGGTGTCATTCACTGCTGCTGCTGCTGCTGCTGCCGCCACCGTCCTCTTGCTTGGGGGAGGATGAACTGTCTCGGACTGGCAGCAGGTCATAATGGCAAGGGATGTGACTGTTCTTTGGGAGGTCATATGGATCCTGGGTGCGATGCCCATTATTGTTGAATATTCCCTGGACAACACTCACTGTAGGTTCTGTGACAACCAGGGACACATTAATTGGTAAACAATGGGAAATTTAAAAGTATACAATATGGCATTTCATGCAAGTATCAAACACGCCAGAGGAACGTTCATAAAAATATAAGAAAATATTTAAAAAAACAAACAATCCTTGTATAATCCCATAGAGGTGACTACTGTGTGGTTGGTAACCCACTGACACTTACAAACGATGTTCAGAACAAAGGGTGACTGTGTGGCTGGGATGAAGACATCAAGGGAATATAAAGAAACCCTGGACACGAATCACTGTCTGTAAAACCTGGGAGATAATCTAGTCCAAGCCCCTTCCTGTACAGGTAACAACAACAAGGTCCTTTGGCGATCACTTGATTCATAGAAATGTGTAACAAGTTCACAGCCTTAGGATTCAGGACTCAGGCGTTCAGCTGTGTTCCCATCTCACACTGGTGGGCTTAGGGGACAATTAAAAGGGAACTGCTGCCCACTTCCAAAAATAAATTTAGTTCATCCTGGTTTCCATTTTAAAAAGCTGTCTTAATACTGTAAAAAGAGTTACATATCTTTCTGTGACATTTCTATGGCATAAGATGAATGACTAGTAACTAGAGTTAAACAAGTCACTTCATTTACAAATACAGTTGACCCTTGAACAACTCAGGGTTAGGGGTGCTCCACACATAACCCCAACCCACCACAACTTAAAATCCATAGTCAATTTTAAAATTGGCCCCACTATTTACCATCTCACATCCTTGGATTGAACCAACAGAAGAGTGTGTAGTAGCATTTACTAGTGAAAAAAATCCGTGTATAAGTGGATTCATGCAGTTCCAACCCATGTTGTTCAAGGATCAACTAGGATAGAGAATTTTTTTAGGTTCAAATCATAAATACTGGGAAAGATATAGAGAAAGAAAAATGAAAATATAAAGCTCTACTCTCTAGCCCAGGATTGCTCTGGTATGTTTTAGCTTCCTCAAATGGATGTGCCAGGGGCAATCAAAATAATATTAATTGAATTCTTATTAATTTGTATCAGATTCACAGCTGGGAATATTATTGATCTATTAGACAAATCTAAAAGTAAAATGTTAAGATTCTGCTAAAAGCATTATATTGGTATAATGGATGCAACCAGGAAATGGAACCATCTGTTTAATCCACTTGAACCATTTGTTTTGGCTAGCTCAACATATTAGCTAATATGATACATATGCTGTTCCACATGTGTGCTAAAATATTCACTATGGTTACAAAACAGAAGATGGATAACCAGGGAGGTGAGAAAAAACCTACTTTGACTTTTCGAAATAGTATTTTTCCTGGAAAGTTCATTTGACACCAACTAATATGATCACCATAAACACAGGCTGAACTTAAAATACAGACCATTATTGACCATAAAATGTATATAAACTGCAACTACTGTATTCTCAATGACTTTAAAATGTTTCAAAAGAATATTCTCATTCACTAGATCCTTTGGTTAGGAAAACTTACCAACTTCATAGACATTCTTGTTGGCAGAGGCTGAGTTATTGATCTCTGCATATGGGGAATCTCTCCGCGCTGGTGACTTCATCTCCACATAACCACACTCTGAGTGTTTGGGAATAAGGACAGGTGGGTCTTTAATAGTGGCGTATGGGTTTTCAGAACTGCTTAAGGAGCAGTTACTTGAATTATATTCAGAATGCTTCCCCAGGTCTGTGAAGAGAGAGGGGTGAAAAGCAAATGCTATTTCATAAGCAACAACATCTATTTTCTCGGCTATTAACAGATTACTCCTTTTTCTTTGCATCTAGTTTTCTATAATTGCTAACGACAAAAAGAATACTATTCATTCTCCACTTATTTTGAAGAAAACCAGCTATAAAATTACCCACCCACAAAGTAATTGTGGCTCCTCTCCAAGGTGAGAATCAGTGTAAACATCATGGATTTGATTTCATTTTCTGACTCTTTGTGACACCATGGACTATACAATTCTCCAGGCCAGAATACTGGGAGTGGGTAACCGTTTCCTTCTCCAGGGGATCTTCCCAACCCAAGGATCGAACCCAGGTCTCCCACATTGCAGGTGGATTCTTTACCAGCTGAGTCACCAGGAAAGCCCCTTTTATTATCACACTGAAATAAAATTAACTCCACTCTATTTTACTAATAGTCTCTGAATCCTCAAAGGCTTGGACCAAGACCTCACATGCTGCTGGCTCCAGGAGCACAAGGAGGTCCTATTTTGATGGTGAGGAAGGCACCTGCGCTGTAAGGCTTCCCCGTAAAACCTCAGGTCTGGGCACATGAAGTTATTATTCAAATTCTTCTCAAAAAGCTGTCTTCAGTGAACATGTAACCAGGCTGACCTCTTCCTCTTTTCCCTGCTTCTTCCTTCTTCATATTTCTCTCTCTCCATAAGCCATATTTCTTTGAGGGGAATTATGCGTGTTTTCCCAGCAAACTGAGATCTTGGTTCTCTAAAACTTCTTCTCTAACAGGATCCACCTATGTTCACCCTCTTGCTGGTAGTCAAACATGGCTGTGGGTTTGTTGGAGTAATTTACCACACTAACTGCCTTCCCGGGTGGGACTAGTGGTAAAGAATCCACCTGCTAATGCAGAAGACATAAAAGACACAGGTTTGATCCCTGGGTCAGGAAGATCCCCTGGAGAAGGGAATAGTAACCCACTCCAGTGCTCTAGCCTGGAGAATATCGTGGACAGAGGAGCCTGGCAAGCTATCATCCATGGGGTCACAAAAGAGTCAGACACGACTGAAGCAACTTAGCACGCATGCACGCACCACAGTAACAATGCTACCTTTTCTCTGGAGTGCCAATTTTGCTGGTTTATCAAATTATCTTTGTCTCTGAGATTTAAAAAATATATTAAATTGTGATTCTGATAAATGTATTTCTTCTGCAAATTCAGGCAATACCTTTCAAGGATTTTCCCATATAACTTCTGTCAAGTCCAAAAGCACCTGTGACAAAGGAAGAAAAAAAAATCCAGTGAGAACTGAAAGGAAGAGAAAAAAAAAAAAAGGAAAGGGAAAACCCATCTAATGTTTTCAGGTCACTGGAGTATGATGGTTTGGGCACCCACCATCTCCCCACTGCAGGAAATAACCAAAGCTGCTGTTCTCCAAACCTTGACACCAGATCACTTGGGCCAGATGTGTCAGTTTTTGTGGTAGAGCAAAGTGATTCAGTTATACATATATATTTTTTTCATTATAGGTTATTGTAAGATATTGAATATAGTTTCCTTAAGAATCTGCCTGCAATACAGAAGACCCAGGTTTGATCCCTGGGTTGGGAAGATCCCCTGGAAAAGGGAATGAGTGTAACAGCTTTTAGTGAGTTCTGTCTTTATAGTAAATTATTGATCCCAGGGGCAGTCTTGAAGACCTTCAAATCTGTAGTTGCTATCAGAAGTGAGGCTGCTCTTAGGGATTCCCGGACTTATTAAAGTGACCCCATGAAGACCAGTAGCGGCTGTGGCCTGAGAGCAGCCTAATCAAGGAAGTCTACACTACCCTTTGCCTAATTCTCTTGGCCACCTCCAAGCTGTGGCTAAGTCTTTTTAAATGTCCATCTTGATCTTAGCTGTGCAAGGTCTGGCCTTCCCCAAAGGATGAAAGCAACATGGAAGGATGACAACTTAGGGAATAAAAGCGGGGCTATGAGACTAGCCATGCTTGGCAGATTTTCTCTCTTCTGCCCTGGCTGATCAGAACGCAGTTTTAACAAAGGAGCAAGTGGGCTTTCTCATAAACTCCCATCTGTCTCAGTCTCTGAAGAGGTGTTTACAAATGCTCAAATTAATCTACTTCATACAATAAGCCAGAACATGATCCTTATCTCTATTTTTTTGTGTTTTTGTTGTTCAGTTGTGTCTGACTCTTTGCACCTCCATGGACTGCAGCACGTCAGCCTACTCTGTCCTCCAACATCTCCTGGAGTTTGCTTAAATTCATGTCCATTAAGTCAGTGAAGCTATCCAATCATCTTAATCTCTGCTACCCCCTTTTCCTTCTGCCTTCAATTTTTCCCAATATCAGGGTCTTTTCTAGTGAGTCAGCTTTTTGCATCAGGTGGCCAAAGTATAGAGCTTTAGCTTCAGCAACAGTCCTTCCAATGAATAATCAGGGTTGATTTCCTTTAGGATTGACTGGTTGGATTTCCTCGTGGCCCAAGCGACTCTTAAGAGTCTTCTCCAGCACCACAATTCAAAAGCATCAGCTCTTCAGCACTCAGCCTTCTTTATGGTCCAACTCGCACATAGGTACATGACTGCTAGAAAAACCATAGCTTTAACTATACAGACCCTGATCAGTAAAGGAATGTCTCTGCTTTTTAATACTCTGTCTAGATTTGCCATAGCTTGTCTTCTAAGGAGCAAGGGTCTTTTAAGTTCATGACTACAGAGACGATTTGCAGTGATTTGGGAGCCCAAGAAAATAAAATCTGTCACTGTTTCCATTTTCTCCCCTTCCATTTGCCATGAAGTGATGGGACTGGATCTCTTATTTTACAAATGAACAAATCAGTCTTGAGAGGGTGAGTGCAAGTGTTATACCACAGAAGCAGGAGTTGATTTCAGGGCTTTGCGTCCAATTCTGGGCTCTTTCAGACAGCATCACAACTTTTCCATCATTTAAAACACTGCACACTTCATTATCCATAATGAGCCATATTCTGTCCTTTGTAAGAGAAGACTTTTTCTACGCCACAACTTCACAGGGATATTAAATGTAGAATTACTTTTGGATGGGAACAAACCAAGGAGATCCAGAATTTCCAATGAAGATTTTATGTTCCTAATAATCAGTCCCTTGGGTCTCACTGAGACAGAAAGCAGAGAAATTTATATGTGACCATTACAGTGACTGTGTATTCTGGAATCAGGACAAACTCCATTAAGTGGAGATGGAATGAGAGAACTTTTCCCTCATTAGTGCTGGGTGGTATTTTACTAAGTACAGTTATCATCTTGACTTTACACACTTTCATCAGCCTTTTTGGAGAAGGAGATGGCAACCCACTCCAGTAGTCTTGCCTGGAGAATCCCACGGACAAAGGAGCCTGGTGGGCTACAGTCCATGGAGTCGCAAAGAGTTGGACATGACTGAGCGACTAACATACACAACACACATAATTCATGTACTTCTTTGAGCTAGATTATTAACCTTCCTAAACTTAAGTGATTTCACCAATAACTATAATGTAAATCTGGTATATAAATAATTTTACTGTGTAGACGTACACATCCTATTGATAATGTTAGTGAAGAATTCAGGTGAAAGCTAAGAATTTGAACTTATTTTCTATTACCATAGTAATAGGGGATTCCAGAGCCCACACATGGTTCCTGCAAGTGGCTTAGATGAACTGACATCTAAGGTGTTCACAGAAGGATCAGAGAGGGAGTGGGCAGAAGGCCAACTATGAGACCCAGTTTTACCATCTTCCTTCCATGAAATCTTAGACAAGAGTTAACCTGTTTCTTCTTTTATAAAACGAGATTCGTGGAAGGGCCCACACAGGGAGGGGTGCCAGATTTAGCAAACAAAAACATAGCAAGTTCAGTTAAATTTGAATTTTATAGAAACAACAAATAATTTTTTGAATAAGTGTGCCTTGTGGGATACTTGGGATATACTTATCCAAAAATTAATTGTTTCTTATCTGAAATTCCAAATTAATGGGACTTCCTTCCAACCTTATCATTAAATAAATACATATGAAAGGGTTTGCTTTCAATACATAGGAAAGTGACCATAAGGCACTGCATCCGTGTTAGTTACTATGTGGAGCTCCTCCCTGAGAATAAGAATATACCACACGCCCGATGGGGAGGCACAGCAGTTACGTAAGTGGAGTCACCCCAGGCCTTCTGCAGGAGGGTCCTGAGGTTAAAACAATTCTTGTCCTACTACAACACTGTTTGTCCTTTCCACTCTTATCCTCTCTCAGGTGGACGGTGGAGTTTCACAGGAGTCACACCAAGTGTGACATCACTCTTGACTGGACGCAGAGCAGCTCTGAAAATTCAGCTGACCTCTGTTAAGCCAGATGTCATGAAAGTGTTAAACAGTGGCCATTCTTCTCAGTAATTTTTTTGTTGTTTCATTTTGAAAAAAGTAGTCATTTTTCACAAAAATGCATTTTATATTATCAGGAAATAAGACTTGTTATAATCAATCAATTAATAAATAGCCCTCAGATTTTATTTCTACTATGGCAAATATCAATAAATATAACCCATGTTAGTAAGGGCTCTTGGGGATCCTTGATTACTTTTTAAAAATTAACTTATTTATTTTAATTGGAGGCTAATTACAACATTGTGGTGGTTTTTACCATACATCAACATGAATCAGCCACAGGTACTATATGAAAGTGTTCTGATTCCCAGATGTTTGAGAACCTCTGACTCACTATATTCCCAATGATATCTCCATTTTCTCACCTAAAAGAGGAAAGGGCCTCAAGTAAGGGTACCTCATTTGTGTATGTGTGTGCTAAGTCGCTTCAGTCGTGTCTCTCTCTTTGCAACCCTATGGACTGTAGCCCAGCAGGCTCCTCTGTCCATGGGATTTTCCAGCAAGAATACTGGAGTGGGTTGCCATGCTCTCCTCCAGGAATCGAACCTGTGTAGCAGAGAGCAAAGAGAAGCACACACGCTGGAACCAAGCTGACGGGGTTCAAATCCCAGCTCTACCATATCCTTGGCTTTGAGGACTTCCACAGCTGACTCAACCTCGTTATGACTCAGTGTCACAGCAGGAGCAGGGAGATGATGATGCTAAGCATGGTACCTACAGTAGTACTTGTGAGAATTGAGCTGATACATGGAAAGGTGGGGTGTAAGCTACAAGCAGGCAGTGATCCTTGTCTCTTTACTGATTCCTCGTTCACAGTAAGAACTCAATACATGCTGAGTAAATAAAGCATCTAGGACAGTAAAAGCCCCACACAGGGATTAGCTGTAATGCTGGCTTTCTTTTTCTGTGCATATTTTCAGTAGTTGCCTTGGCACTGTCGTGGATCTCTGAGGGTTTGAAGTAGCTAAAAGATAAAGATGCCGGTGGAGGTTGGGGGATGGGGAACTTGCCAAGCTCGTTGAGGTAGCCGCCATGTTTCCAGTCTGCAGGCAGTGTGCCTGTGTAATCCACCACAGGGCCTCTCTTCCCAGGATTCACATTTTTCAGATTCACAAACAGCTGATTATTTTTTGACTGTTAAAAATATAAACAACAAAAAGATTTTAAAAAGAAAATACAGTATGGCGCAGTGCAACGTTACCCATCTAGGGAAAGCAAGTCCATGGAGCGTATCAAGGACTGATCCTTGAGGACGAGGATGCACCAAGGGACAGAGGTGACCACTTCTGACCTGGTGGGACTTAGAGGCAGCAGGAGTAGGTGCCCCTCAGCCCTAACCATTCCTTCCATTACCTTACTTCTACATTTTAAGTTGTTGCTCTGTGCCAATTAGGCCTCACTTGGATTTACATATATGGAACTTTGAACTGGAAAAAAAAAAAATTTCTGAGCCTTCCCATCAAACACTGTATATGAGTCATTCTTAGCAGTTTTCTTAGCTATAAGCATGAAGATAATATGATCAACTTTGCTCCCTCCCTGAATGGGAATGAGAACAAATTGTATAATAAATACCAAAGTCTCTGGAGAATATGAAATGCTATTTAACTATGAGGTACTATAATTAAAATCTAGCTGCATTAATTTAATTGCAACTGAATAATTTAATTAGCTTAGCTTTCTTCTAATAGAGAGCTGGAATTAGACAACTGAGATCGAAAATATAACTCAAGCACAGTTGGAAGGGAGAAATGTTTGGGATTTCAGAGCACTCTGGAAGAGGCCTGGTGGTGAGCTGGATGGGTCCAAGGGAGCTGCTCCAGTTTCTAGACAGCCCTGGGCCTCTCCAATCTCTCTGGGCCTCTGTAAAATGGGATAATCACTCAAGTCATAGGACTGGTATAAAGACTAAACAAATTTATATTTGTAAAATGATTAGAAATGCCTGGCACATAGTATTAGGCTGTTTTGTTTGGTAACTTTTTACCCACAAAACTGCAATTTCATGTGGTTCAATCAAAATAAATAAATGCATATTATTGTTGTCATTATCCAAGTACAGGTGGCCAGGAAAGGGCACTAGAAAGTGATCACAAAAGACAAACCTGCCAATTTTACCCAGGCCGGAGTCTGCTATAGGTCTGCTATGAGACATTACTTTAAAACCACATGCAATATTAGAAACACTTTCCAAAAGAAGTGCAATGGAAACAGTACAAGTTACAGAGACAGAGAGACTGACTCACCTCGCTGCAGCCTCACTCACAAGCTCTGTTTGGAAGTGACTTAAGTTCCCCATTACTTAGGGCTTTTTTGTCAGTAAACTTGGGATCCTAATACACACCCATGGGATTGTTTGGAGGAATAAGTGAGATAATTGATGTACGTATGTGGAGTGGCAGCTGGCCAACCGCAGCCCTCAGGCACGCCTGTTCCTTGCTCTTTCCCCCTCTCGGTGACCTGGACCATCTGGTCTCACCTTGGCGATCCTGTCCCTGTTGTTGACGTGAGGGGATGCGGCACACTGGGTGAGCGTGTGATAACTGGGATTGGTGAAGTAATGGCTGTTAGCATTTCCACCGCTGCCATGAGGAAGGGTTTCTGACAACAAAGAAGGAAACGGTTAAGATGGCAGGCTCCTTAAACATGTGTGGGAAAGAGGGAAGCGAAGCAACAAGAACAAATGTTTGGACTGATTCCAGATCACAAGCGGGCAGAATCCCCGCCTGCCCGGCATGCTCAGCGAAGCCTGTGGAAGCAGCAGGCGCCTGTCTTTCTGCCCACCTCCTGGAAAAGTCTGAAAGCATCCACCAACAACTGTTCTCTGCTCTGGGGCTTGTACAAGCTGGGAAGGCATTGCTTTGAAGCTTCTTCCACTTTCCCCTGTGTTTAAACACTTGAGCTCTTGACACAATATTCTTTCTTTCTGTTTCTCCATCTACTTATAAATCAATCTATCTACCTACCTACCTACCTACCTATCCATCCATCCATCTATCTATCCAACTGTGCTGGGTTTTAGTTGCGGCATGTAGGATCTAGTTCCCTAATCCATCCATCTATCTATCTAACTGTGCTGGGTTTTAGCTGTGGCATGTAGGATCTAGTTTCCTGATCAGGGATTGAAGGAAGTCAGGCCCCCTGCATTGGGAGCATGGAGTCTTAGCCACTGGACCACCAGGGAAGTCCAGACAATACTCTGCACTAGAAACGCACCACTAAGTAAATCAGCTACTTTATGGATTCCCCCAGAATCACTTTATTTATAAACCTGAAACCCTTCACTGATTGTCCCCAAATTAACAAATACCTTAAGTCTGCAATTTCTTCACTTATATGAATCTTCTGAAGACTGAATGCACCACTTAAAAATTTACTTTTAAGGGGTCTTGTGACAAAAAGGAAGATTCAGGGGTTTTATTAAAGAATACTCTTGGTTCTCGGAGAAGCAATGGCACCCCACTCCAGTACTCTTGCCTGGAAAATCCCATGAACGGGGGAGCTTGGTGGGCAGCAGTCCATGGGGTCACGAAGAGTCGGACATGGCTGAGCAACTTCATTTTCATGCATTGGAGAAGGAGATGGCAACCCGCTCCAGTGTTCTTGCCTGGAGAATCCCAGGGACGGCGGAGCCTGGTGGGCTACCGTCTATGGTGTCACACAGAGTTGGACACAACTGGAGCGACTTAGCAGCTTAGCAGCAGCCTTGGTTCTTGCTAATCCCCCCAAACTGTTCATGTGACTTGCTAATGATGTACATGGGCTCCAGGGCAGGCTAGAGGGTACCTGGGAAGAACCCAAGGCCAAAGACAGAAGACCTGGTTTTTTTCTCCGATCTGCTCCATGAATGGTGTCACACAGAGTTGGACACGACTGGAGCGACTTAGCAGCTTAGCAGCAGCCTTGGTTCTTGCTAATCCCCCCAAACTGTTCATGTGACTTGCTAATGATGTACATGGGCTCCAGGGCAGGCTAGAGGGTACCTGGGAAGAACCCAAGGCCAAAGACAGAAGACCTGGTTTTTTTCTCCGATCTGCTCCATGACCTTGGTGAAGTTATGGCCACCTCTTCCTCTCCCCTCCCTGTCCCCAACATATGACAGCAGCTTGGGGTCAGGCGTCCAGCAAAGCTCCTTCTAGGCTGACATTCCCAACATTTAAAGCAACCATATAATGAACTTAATTTTAAATCTCTCGTAAGAGAAAACAGTGATGATTTTACCATTGTTGACACATAAAACACATCTCTAACAATGCCTCTTCTCCAAACATAAAAGCTGCTCAAGGCGAATGGACATTACCAATGGCAGCACAGCCAGACACTCGGTTTCAAAGAACCAGGATGAAGTCTCGCGTTTCATGGAGTGAAATGCCTCTAGCGAGTCCAGTCTCACCTGAAATGGCATAGTCTGCATTCATGACCCTCATGGCGGGGGTGTAGGTAACTGCTGGCATGCTCGATTCCTTCCCCTTCTGCTTGTGTCTATAAATAATGAACAATGCCAGGAGGAACAGAACAACTAGGACAAGAATGACGATGCCCGTGATGGCCCCGATCTGGTAGGAATCAGCGGGGAGAGCTGTACTGGTCCTGCTTAGGCTGTTCAGATTCCCCACTATGATAACACCAGCTAGAAAAGGAAGAAAAGAGATGTGAGCAAGGATGACAATGTGCCAGACAGATATTTGATCTCTATTTACAAAAATCTCCCACAGTGCTAATAAAGCTTGGATATTTTCAGTACATGAAATTTTCATTTGGAAATTTTGAAAACAGAGCAGGAAGGAAGAACAAACATTCTTCATTTTCAGACGTTGTTGGTTTGTCTGTGTCCAGAAGAAGTATTCACTAAGGCTCCAAAAAAAAAAAAAAAAAAGGATTCAACAGTAGGGTTTGGGAGCATCTCCCAGATTGCCTAGACCAGAAATTAGTTGGGGATAACGATTTATCTAATTTTTATTGTTTTCTATTTATTGTCCAGCATTAAGCTTATGAGTGGCTAAACTCAAGTCCCTAACTTAATATTATGTCTCTCTTTAGCATTTCTAAGAGGAAAGTAATTTTCCTTCCAATTAAGAATAAGTCCATTATAAATCTCAGAGAAGGCAATGGCAACCCACTCCAGTACTCTTGCCTGGAAAATCCCATGGATGGAGGAGCCTGGTGGGCTGCAGTCCATGGGGTCGTGAAGAGTCGGACCCAACTAAGTGACTTCACTTTCACTTTTCACTTTCATGCACTGGAGAAGGAAATGGCAACCTACTCCAGTGTTCTTGCCTGGAGAATCCCAGGGACAGGGGAGCCTGGTGCGCTGCCATCTATGGGGTCACACAGAGTCAGACACGACTGAAGCAACTTAGCAGCAGCAGCCATTATAAATCTAGTCCAAGATCAGGATCTGTCTGGTCCTAATTTCAATAGGCCTTTTATATCAGAAAATATATTCTATGCAGAATTTTCCAGGACAGAAAGGTCTGTCCCAATACCAGGTAACATCACCTTACCTAAAACCTTACTTTTTAAAATTCAGAATTTCATTTTACATAGTACTAGTCCAAGATCAGGATCTGTCTGGTCCTAATTTCAATAGGCCTTTTATATCAGAAAATATATTCTATGCAGAATTTTCCAGGACAGAAAGGTCTGTCCCAATACCAGGTAACATCACCTTACCTAAAACCTTACTTTTTAAAATTCAGAATTTCATTTTACATAGTTCTCCCTCAAGTTCCATCAAGTGAAGACACAAGTGATATGAGCTGAGAGTCAACCTGGCATCTAAAAAAAAATTGATTCATACATTTTGAACTTTCCCTTAAGCTCCTAGGCTGCAGTTTCATCATCTGTAAAAGAGGAAACTGGCCTCGATGAAGGTTCTTCCAGCTCAAGTGTCCCTATGACCATATGACTCTAAAAGCTGGAACTTCTTATAAGACAACATGCCTTGAAAGGAGCCAGGGCCAATGTAGTGTGATCACAACGCACAATGCATTGTAACAATGACGTGACTGTGGAGTATAATGTCCCCCAAGTACAAACCATGAACATGTCAAAGTTACTTTATGAAAGAAAGTTAAATACAAATGCCCACAGAGTGTACAGTTTAAGATAACTCCACTTACAAGAATTTTATGAAATTTCTATATGAATTTTTTAAAGCCTTTATCGCCCGTATGTTTAAGACCACGTGCACTAGGAGCGCTCATGTTTCTGAACCACGTTTCTTAAGGGTGCCATCTATCCCAGAATCAGAACTGCCCAAGCAGGACTGATTGCATTTACTGTATGTCCAGATGACTGTGCCACGCATCCTAGTTAAGAACCACAGGCACAAGTTTCTTAAACAGCTAAACATGCAACCACCATACAAGCCAATCCTTCTACTCCTATGAACTTGCCCCAAAGAAAAGAAACCCTGCTGCTGCTGCTGCTAAGTCGCTTCAGTCGTGTCCAACTCTGTGTGACCCCAGAGACGGCAGCCCACCAGGCTCCCCTATCCCTGGGATTCTCCAGGCAAGAACACTGGAGTGGGTTGCCATTTCCTTCCCCAATGCATGAAAGTGAAAAGTGAAAGTGAAGTCACTCAGTCGTGTCTGACTCTTAGTGACCCCATGGACTGCAGCCTACCAGGCTCCTCCATCCATGGGATTTGCCAGGCAAGAGAACTGGAGTGGGGTGCCATCGCCTTCTCCAAAGAAACCCTATGATGCCACAAAGACTTGAAACACTATTGTTCACAATAGTTTTATCTGCAGTAGCCCAAACTGGAAGCAGTCCAAATGTCCATTAACAGGTGAATGGATGGGTAAACAAATTATGGTATAACCACGCAACAGAATATTATTCAGCAACAGAAGGAATTGAAGTATGGAGATACACAACAACATGGTTCAATCTCAAAATAATTATGCTGAGTAAATAAAATCAGATGAAAAAGAGGAGAGTATGGTTTTACATGTATGAAATTCTAAGAAATGCAAACTAATCTCTAGTGACAGAAAGTAGATCACTTATCACCTGAGACCTAGAGGACAGCGGTGGTCAGGAACAGCATGAGGAAATTTTGGGGGGTGATGATATATTCATTGTTTTTATTGTGGTGATAGTTTCATGGATGTATAGATATATCAAATTTTATCAAGTGGTATTCTTTGTTTTTTACATATGTGTTGTACTGGGCTGGCCAAAAAGTTCATTCAATTTCTCTGCACACTGTTATGAACTTTTTGGCCAACCCAATATATATATACACATATGTGTGTGTGTGTGTGTGTGTGTATACAAAGTATAATTATATATGTGCGTGTTGCTTTTTTACAGCTAATTATATCTCAATAGGGCTTCCCTTGTAGCTCAGTCAGTAAAGAATCTGCCTGCAGTGCAGGAGACCCGGGTTCGATCCCTGGGTTGGGAAGATCCCCTGGAGAAGGAAATGGCAACCCACTCCAGTATCCTTGCCTGGAAAATCTCATGGACAGAGGAACCCGGTGGATTGCAGTCCATGGGGTTCAAAAAGTCGGGCACGACTGAGCGACTAACACACATATCTCAATAAAGCTGAAAAAATTGAAGGCACAGTGGAAAAGTCATGAGCTTTGGAAGTCCTAATGTATTCTACTACAGATAGTTAACATAGGTAACCTCGGGCGAATCACTCAGCTTCTTTGAGCTGCAGTGTCTCCACCTGAGTAATCCTCTGTGACTAGCATCCTTACCTTGATCACATCGTGCCCCCTTCCATCCTGGGCTGCAGTAACAGGTTCCGGTGATGTGGTCACAGGTAGAGTTGTTCAGACAGTCACATATCTGGCGACAGCCATAGCCATACGTCCCTGCAGGGCACTCTGAGAAGGAGATGAGAGTCCAGTGTAGCTCTCCAGCCTTGGGAACCTGGGGTAAGGGTCTCACTGTATGATCTGATGTGCCTGGAGGCCAGCCCTTTCAGGAGACCCCTGTCCAGGAGACCTGAACCATCCAGGCTGGCCTACAGCTGGCTGGCATTCCCTGAGTCACGCTGGGACTCTAGAGGCCTGGCGGCAACGGACTGGAGACTGACCCTCATCACACCTCTTGGCTCTTTCAGAGTCTACATGCCCTCCTCCTTGATGGAGGTCTGTAGAGAGTCTGAGGAATCCCAATAGAACTGATGAAGATCATCATTAAGGGCAATCTGAGATGACGCCACCAGGCAAAACTGCGGGATAAAAGGGGACCACACTGAAAAATATAAACTGGAGATGCTTCCCTGGGAAGATGCATATTTTACTGTAAGCTTTAAGATCTGCCTGAAGGCATACTCTGCCTTGGATTAGCTGGGAACTGGGAAGATTTTGATTTGATGTTCAGAGTAATCATGGAAGTACTTTAAGATGTGCTTATTTAATAAGACTATAAATAGTCTAGCATTTAAGTGAAAGTCAGTTTAAAGCCTATTTTGGCTTCCAGGTATATATACATGTGTATACATGTTTAGAGGGCTTCCCTGATAGTTCAGTTGGTAAAGAATCCACCTGCAATGCAGAAGACTCCGGTTCAATTCTTGAGTTGGGAAGATCCACTGGAAAAGGAATAGGCTACCCACTCCAGTATTCTTGGGCTTCCCCCGTGGCTCAGCTGGTAAAGAATCCACCTGCAATGCAGGAGACCTGGGTTCCATCCCTGAGTTAGGAAGATCCCCTGGAGAAGGGAAAGGCTACTCACGCCAGGATTCTGGCCTGGAGAATTCCGTGGGGTCGCAAAGAGTCGGACACGACTGAGCGACTCTCACTTACTTACTTAGACATGTTTAGACATGTACACACGTAATTATATTGCATACACGAAGTGGTGTGCAGGCGGTGCAGGCGACTAAGGACCTGTTTCATGGTTAAATGAACTAGCAGAGCAAGACTAAAATGGGGCCATCTTTGTCCAGGCTGACTCCTGAATATCACTCTTGGTATTTACTAGATGCAAGGATATGCAAATATATTCTAGAGTTTAGGGTTTGGGCTTCCTGGGTGGCTCCAGTGGAAAAGAACCTGCTTGCCACTGCCAGAGACAGAGATGCGTGCTCGATCCCTGGGTCAGGAAGATCCCCTGGAGAAGGAAATGGCAACCCACTCCAGTATTCTTGCCTTGAGAATCCCATGGGCGGAGGAGCCTGGCAGACTACAGCTCATAGGGTTGCAAAGAGTCAGACACCACTACAGCAGCTTAGTACAAGCATGATTCTAGAGTTTAGCAAATAAGATTGAGACAACCCGGCTGTCCAGTGGTGATATGAGGATCTGGGGAGGGAGCCTGATGGAGGGAGCATGATGCTTTATTGCCAAAGCCCTGCCGACCTTTCCAGGCAACGATGCCCCTACAGCCATGTAATCTTGGTACCTCTTTCTCACGAGCACACCCTCTGTAAGCAGGAAGTGTCCTGCACCTTTCCTGTCATTTATAAGAGAGTGAGCCTCATAAGCTCTAAGACCTGATTTATTCAGTGTGAACGCTGAATGAAAGTCATAGAGAAAGGAATAATAAACTACCCCGAAACACGAAGTCTAAGGCTAATGTTCTTACAGCCCTGGGAGCAGCTGCATGGCTGGCAGGATAGAAATGGAAACATAAGGATGGGGAATTCCTACAGAGCATACTCTCCCTGAGTGGGATTTTTTACAACAAGAACAAAAAAATGAAGGCAGTATATTGTCTGGAAGGTTGTTAAGATTAAGATGAGGAGTAGTTAGTGGAAACAGTATAAAAACACTATTTAGAGAAAGTTGTCAAAAGCGTAGCCATGTTTGCACAGACTCACCCCCGCCCCTCTGGTGGATCTGGCTCTGAGTTCCCAGCCCCTCTCAATGCACACTCCTCTTGGGTTCCTGTGGGCTTCTTTGGTGGCTTGAATGGAAAAGAATCTGCCTGCTAATGCGGGAGACCCAGGTTCGATCCCTGGGTCAGGAAGATCCCCTGGAGGATGGCATGGCAGCCCACTCTGATATTCTTGCCTGAAGAATTCCACGGACAGAGGAGCCTGGTGGACTACACCCATGGGGTCACAAAAAGGACATGACTGAATAACTAACACACACACCTGGGTGCCCAGCCCCCCTGAATGCACATTCCTCCATCGTGAGATCAGGTTCTGCCTCTGCCATGAAGAGAACTTGACTGGCTCTTTTAAAGCTCTGAGCAGCCATGTTCCAAAAACAAGAAGGGGAGGAAGAGAGAGCCAGCATGAACAGATGGAAAATTTGAATACTGTCTTCACCCTCGTAACCACACCCCCTCCACCCAGATCACTGATCAGTTCCTCAGAGGAATCTGAGGACAAAGACAGCCAGCAAGAATCCCACGGTGGCCGGGTCTCTGGGAGGGGAAGTCAACTGTGCTGGGAAGTGATCGACCATCAGCTCAAACAGCCTCAGAGCGGTGGGTCCTGCCTTCGCATTGCCAGCTGTGTAGTAACAGACTCTAGGGAAACAGCAGCACCCAGAGATGCTACGCTCTCACACTCACTCTGCTCGCAGTGCTTCCCCATGAAGCCGGTGCGGCAAGTACACTGCCCGGAGATGTGGTCGCAGTCGGCTCCGTTTTGACACTGGCATACCAGCGCGCAGTCCTTTCCATAGAAGCCCAGGGGACATCCTGTGCGAGAAAGAAGGAGAGCAGAGTCAAGAGGCCATCGAGGAGAAACTCAACTCTGCCTCCAACGTGTTTGAATCTGAAGGATGCTGAGCCAGCAGAGAGAGAATAAAGATAGTAATGCAATCAGAGCTTCTTAGAACAGCTTTTGTGAAGTCCCAAGTTGGAGCTCTTTGGAAGAAGCTTCCTGAGCAGAAGGCAGAACAGTTCCATGCCTGGGGCAGTTTAACCATCACTTGTATCCCAAGAGGCAGGCTGCTGTCTTCTTCTTTTTTTTTTAAACTATTTACTTGGTATTGGGGTATAGCCGGTTACCAGTATTGTGAGAGTTTCAGGTGAACAGTAAAGGGACTCAGTCATACACATCTGTATATCCACTCTCCCTCAAACTCCCCTCCCATCCAGACTGCCACATAACCTTGGGCAGATTTCCATGTGCTATACAGCAGGTCCTTGTTGGTTATCCATTTTAAATATAGCAGTGTGTACATGTCCCTTCCAAACTCCCTAACTATCCCTTCCCGTCAGCAACCATAAGTTCATTCTCTAAGTCTTTGAGTCACTTTCTGTTTTGTCAGGTAAGTTCATTTGTATTATTTCCTTTCAGGTAACACATAAAAGGTTTGGTGTCTTCTAAAAAAAAGCATACCATCAACCCCAGGGATATCTGGGGATATTTCTTTTCTTTCTTTTTTTTTTTCACTCAACTATTAGAATCTTGGATTCAAATTCCATGAATTGAACTGAGTACTTTATGCTAAAATCGCCTACATACTTCTACTTACAATACAGAATGTCTCCAAGTCTGCTACTAGGCCTGTCTTCTGTATCTGTTACTAATTTAGATAATAGCATCTTCTTCCACAAAGATATATAGTAGAATTCTGAACTTAAAAAACAAAACAAAACACTGTACTTCATAGGTGCATTGTTAAAAAAAAAAAAAAAGCAATGAGCCTTCTCGCTGCTGCAGAATGTCAAGACAAAGGCCACTGGGCTGAGGACTTGCACAAGCCCTGCTGGCTTTCCAGGCCAAAGTGGCCCTGCAGGAGAGCTCAGGGTGCTCCGCCATCATGAAAGCTTCAACGCAGGCTGTTTCCAAGCATCACATGTGCTTTTTCTTACAGTGGTTTTAATGAAGGTTCATGTTTCAAGAAACAGAGGCAGAGGAAGGATGCCAGCAAGTGACATCATTGCTACATATCTATTTAGCACCTACCCTGTGCCAGATTCTTTTCCTACATCTTCTCATGAAATCTTTACAGTAGCCCAGAAACACAGGGATATTCTCCCTCTATAGAAGGGCATCGCGTCCACGTGATACAGCCAGCAAATGGCAGGATGGCAGGGCCACCACACAAACACAGGGAGGTCTAGCTCCAGACCCCATGTGCCTCCCACTGAGTTGTGCTACTTTTACTTTAAAAGGGCCTCTGATTGAAGCAGGTCCCAATTTTAGAATTACACAGAGTGAGCTTTAAGCACTTTTCCCTGAAGAGCTGAAAAACTTTCTATATATACAATCTTGGCAGCATATGCTTGAGACACCATCACAGCCCAAGGTCTACATTTCCTTCTAGAAACTTCCCAAAGACATGTTCAATGTATTCTATAATTTTGTTCTCTGCTGCTGCTGCTGCTAAGTCGCTTCAGTTGTGTCCGATTCTGTGTGACCCCATAGACGGCAGCCCACCAGGCTCCCCTGTCCCTGGGATTCTCCAGGCAAGAACACTGGAGTGGGTTGCCATTTCCTTCTCCAATGCATGAAAGTGAAAAGTGAAAGGGAAGACGCTCAGTCGTGTCCGACTCTTCGTGACCCCATGGACTACAGCCTACCAGGCTCCTCCATCCATGGGATTTTCCAGGCAAGAGTACTGGAGTGGGGTGCCATTTCCTTCTCCGAATTTTGTTCTCTAATTGGTATTAAATAAGAATTGCTTAACTTCTGATCCATCTTTCTCCCTTAGCTCATTTTCGTTATTTGAAATTATATATTATTATCATGATCACCATAATGCATGCTCTCTTGTCTTGCCTCCTTTATTGCATTGCAGACAAAAGGGCAGAGATCAGTCTTTTTTTTTTCCCCCACAGCGCTGAGCTGTGAATTCCTTTGTACATTATACCCTATAATGCTAAAAGTCTCCTAGAAGAAGAGATGGTGAGTACATTATGGGATATAAAATGGAAGAAAGAATGAGTGGTTCTTAAAGCATGATCCCTGATTGATATCACCCCCTGGAAGTGTGTTAGCAGTGTGAATTCTCAGGTCCCACCCAGACCAACTGAATCAGACACTCTGGGAGCAGGGCCAGCAGTCGTGCTAGTCCGGTCAGCCGGCTGACTCTGAAGCTCACTAAAATTCTAGAACCTCTGAATCAGTCTTCTCCCAGAGCACACATAGGTCAGGCACTGAGGCTTGCTGTCTTCACTGCATTTCTAGTAACTGTCACTTATCTTAATCTTTGTGCTACTAGATCAACTGAGCCGTATAAATAGGGCCTGGTGAAAGGAGAGAAGAGAAAGAAGCTGCACGCTGTCACAGCACTGTTCCACCTCAGTGTCCTGATATGACACGGGGACAGCAAGCCTGGAACGTGGCAGCTCTTAACCACCCAGGAATTCAGACCTCTAGAGGTCACTAGGTGAAGAAGCCCTCCAATACCAGGAACCCTGATGAGCTCAGCTCATCCATGTGCAGGGTAGGACCATGTCCCCAGGAGTGCCCCCCCTCCCCCCGACTTTTGGTGAGCCTCGGAGGGCGTGCCGCTTACTCTGAGTGCAGTAGAGCCCCGTCCAGCCTGGAGTGCATTTGCATTCCCCGTCGTAGGCGCTGCAGAAGGCCCCGTTGTGACAGTTGCACGTATGGATGCAGTTCGGGCCCCAGTGCGCCGGGGGACAAGCTGAAAGCACAGCACAGCGTGGAGAGTTCAGTGAGAGTCCCCAGGCCAGCACCCCACAGAGAGGATCCCACCCACCTGACACGGCTCCTTCAGTGGATGGGTCAGCAGTGAGCATCAGGACTGAAAGTGACCGTGCGCCACACAGGGCTCAAACCCAGATGGCGATGCTGACGCCAACAGTGGCCATCATTATGACATGCGATTCATTCACATGCCGCAGACCGAGGTGGCCAGAGCGAGCATCATCCCAAGTTTACAGTTAGTTATTTAACAAACCCACACTGAGCACCTAGATATGCCCAGCACTGTGATAGGTCCAGGGGAGATGGCAGATAACAAGGCAAGGTCCACAGCACCCTCTGAAAGCTGACATTTTTGTAGGGGAGGCAGGCAAACCAATCAGGCAGCCACCCAGCCAGCTAGTCACCCAGCCAGTCAGCCGAAAACATAAGGGCAGTAAGGACTATACGAAAAAATAAAATAGGGAAATGGGGACAAGAATGATGGGAGCTATTCCTTTATGGAAGGTATCTCTGAGGAGAGGACATTTGAGTAGAGATCAGACGGGCAAAATGGTGTGACTTGAGATAAGCACTCAAGGTCACATAATTGTTGTCTGTGATCTCTGAACCTGCACTTGTCACTCCACTCTAGAGTTGTCCCTAGAGGCTTGTTTTAAACATGAAGGCTCCTATTTTCATGTGAGAACAGATGTACTATAAAAACTCTTAACTGGAAGAAGCAGAACATAATCAAACTAAATTATTAGGGGTCATCACCTATCAAAGAGCAATGAGAACCTCAGATAAAGTAAGATTATGGGGTAAAATGATTTGCTTTATATTCACACCAATGCTTCAAGAACATAACTACTTAAAAGAAGGAACACTTACAATTTCTATATGATTATCCAGTAGGGAACATGGCCCCCAAAAGATAATAAATAAATGTGAAGTAATTTAAAAAAAGAAAAAAATTTCTCCCATAATTGTGTGTACCGTTTTTGCGTAAGAGCAAAGGGAAAACAATATGACACTTGAAGTCTGGAATGAAGCTTTGAATGGCTTCTGAGTACAAGACCCTCATTTTGCAAAGGAAAATCATTTTAGTGAATAAGCAAAGTGCTAGCTGTTTAGGTTCTTTCCAAGGCATGAGTTAGATTTAAACACAGGAAGCAGCCTCCAATTAAAATAAATAAATTTATAAAAAATAAAATAATGCATAAAAAGATTTCAATACAGGATCATTGCACTGAACTCTTAATGAGGGGGAAAAAGCTACTTAAAATTTTTTTAAAAAATCTTCGAACTATTCATATATTATTTCTTGATTATTTAAATACTCATATTTTGATCCTAAAGAAACTGAAAACAAATGGAAATACATGGCTGACCAGTTGTTCCCAAACAAGACTTACGTTGAGAGCAGTCACTGCCGATCCACCCTGGGTAACACTGACAAGATCGGTCAATGGGGTTACAGGTTCCATTGTTGGTACAGGTACAAATTCCTGCACAGTTTTTCCCAAATCTGCCACTGGGACACACTGTGAATAAATTATAGGTCAAAAACTCATAATTGCATCTCATCTCACAGAAACCTAGACTCTTAGGATAGGAAACGACTTTAAAGGTTATCCACCCAGCTGTCCATCTGGTAAGGTGCTTCCACTCAAGAGCATCCCTCATCCTAAATGGGCTCATTTTTGCAAACATCTGAAGCCAAAGACCCTCATGAAGGCCTCACAAGCCAGGAGACATCACCACACTTTTAGAAATCTCCACTGGCTTCTCGCTCAGGGAATCCAAATCCTTCCTCATATTGATTTTTCATGGAAGGCTGTTTCCAATTAAAACTGAAGAGTAGCACAGCTCAAAGAATAAAGAGATTGTGCTGGGCTGGCAAGCCAGCTTTCCCAAAGCTCAAAGCCATATTTATAGAAGCTGCAGACACAGCATACCAGGAGCCGCCGCTAGCTGCAAATGTGTCCTTTGAGAAGCCCGAGGACAGACTGCATGGGGCGTGCTCACCACTACATATTTCTGCCAAAGTCTGTGCACCCTACCTTCATTGCAGAGGGCGCCTGTGAAGCCAGGCAAGCAGTCACACAGGCCTGTGATGTGGTGGCAGGGCCCACTGCTGTGAACACACTGTGGGCACGTCTGGCTGCAGCGATGCCCATAAAAACCAGGGGAGCAGACTGAAAACAGAAAGGAAATAGTTATCTTCCCTGAGACATGTTTCTCCCGTATTCCACATAAGGATCTGGTTCAAGTTTGGGATAAAAAAATTACTTTTAGTGATACTGAGAATTTTCCAAGTATAAATCAACGACAAAAGGAATAAGGGCAGTTTTTAATAATGAAAAGAAGCTGCTGCTGCTGCTAAGTCGCTTCAGTCATGTCTGACTCTGTGCAACCTCATAGACGGCAGCCCATCAGGCTCCCCCGTCCCTGGGAGTCTCCAGGCAAGAACAACACTGGAGTGGGTTGCCATTTCCTTCTCCAATGCATGAAAGTGAAAAGTGAAAGTGAAGTCGCTCAGTCGTGTCCGACTCTTTGTGACCCCATGGACTGCAGCCCACCAGGCTCCTCCGTCCATGGGATTTTCCAGGCAAGAGTACTGGAGTGGGGTGCCATCGCCATCTCCGTGAAAAGAAGCTAGCAAACTCTGAATTGCTTGAGGGCAAGCAAATGTCTTAGTTCTCTTTATTTTCCCATTTATGGCCCCAATTAGCTTGAAGCTTGGCATAGAGCAAGGGCCTGGAGAATTTTCATTGAGCAAATAAATGAGAGAAAGAAAATTCTAAATACTAACAAGGCCCAGATAAATACTCACATGTTAATCCTTTATTCCTTAAGAGTCATTATTGGCAATAAATAGATCTACAGTCAGAATTAAAAGATTGTCTCTCCTCAAAATGGTTCAGGTTAATTATTGTGATTGAAAAGTGAAAAAGCAAAATCCTTCATAATTAGGTTCTTCACAAGACATTATTTGGATTTAAGTATAGAAAGACAGCATAGAACTCTTAGTACAAAAACTAATAATTAAAAAATAGAATAATGTATCTTATAATTAGTCATATATTCATTTTGTATTATATTTACTAAAAGACTTAGGGAAATTTTATGGATTCATACTCTCTAACTCAAAAATTCTATTGACCCATGTCATCAGTCCCCGTTTTTAACTCTGCAATCCTTTTTTCCCCAGAGCACTGGCTTTCAGACTACTAGCCGGATGTATAATTTGCCGCTAGGTTTGGCTGATGTTGACTTCTGGTAATTGAGGTAAGGCCAATGCCAAAATGGCTGAATAAAATAGTTACAGGTCAATGGATTTCTGGAACACCATTTGCACGGTTTAAGGCAGGATCAAGAAACTGACGATGGTGCCAATGAGGCAATGAAATCCTTACTGAGAAGAAATGGCTAGAGCCCCATCTGTTAGCTTAGTCCTGAAGGATGGAAAAAGTGAAGCCTTTGGGGCAGGGCTATGGAGCAAGGACAGCTCTGTAAAGGACAGGATGACCTACGCCACTCCTCTGCCCTCGACTGCAACAGATCATCTCTATGAACTGAGAGAGAATAATTTTGTACACGGTGATCTGAGAAGGGAAGATGGGAAGTGCCGGCTAACGAGACACTTACTTCTTTGACAAGTGGTGCCTCGGAACCCCGGCGCACACTCACAGATGCCGTCATCGGGGGAGCAGGAAGCCCCATTTTTACAGTAGCAGGGAAGGGAGCAGTTGGGGCCCCAGCGCCCCTCAGCACACACGCTGTCACAGTGGACACCTGGAACGAGGCACATGGGCAAGGCTGAGTGAGACGCCGTGAGGGTGGGCGCCTTGGAGCTAAGTCAGAGACCAGGACCAAGGTCACCATATCACACCTGAGTTATCATGGGCAGCAGTGAGCAGGGATGATCCAAAACTTAAAATCCACGTATACACAGCAGTTCATCATCATATATTGTATCATATATCATAACATTAAAATAGTCCCAGGACTATTCTCTATAGCATCATAAAGGAGAAGGAATAAAACATCTTTCTTATACTGACTTTTCTTCCTTAGAAAGCAGAGAAGGAGCCCAAGGGCTCTGTCTATTGAAAGTAAAATTTATCAAAAATACTATGTGATTTAGCCGTCAGTGCCTTCCTCCCTTCCCCATTCTTTATTTTTTATAGAAAAGTAAGCAAAGCATAGAAAGATAAAGTAAGAAAAAGGTGGTTAAATAATTTTACATAAGAAAATCTTCCCCTGGAGCAAACAAACAAAATCTTAAAATATTTTGAAAATACATTATGCAAGACAGAAAGATATACTAATCTGTGCCACCAAAGTCCTCTTTAAACACTTAATCCAGCACAGGCAGGATATCACAAATGATCTTACTCATAGCTGTTATCTAAGTGATTGATTATTGAGAACCCATATGCAGGTATTTAACTCTTAGTCTGGAAACAGAGAAATTTCAGTCAGTCACCAGTGAACAAATGCCTAAAAGAAACAGAGAAAATCCAAAGTTGCAAAAAATAAAACCAGGTTTTATTTCAGATTAATGGAAGTCTCCTTTGTAAATTCGTATTCGAAATACCATAGGGGTCTCTTTCTTGTAAGTCACAGTACTTCACAACTCAAAGAAATGCTCTCTGTATTGAGAGGCAATAAGAATGAGTTCTAATTAGGAGTGAACCAGCGACTGCTGGCCTCCGACCAAGTGAAAACATGGTAAGCAGCAGCCCACTCCCACTCTGACGATTCCAGAATGAGAATTCTGCTTGCACTAAGGAGGCTGACAAGTACATGTTTTGTATTACAGTTTTTGCCCTTAAATTGTTTAGGAGAAAAGTTACCATGGCCTGAACCTTAATACAGAAGCAGTTCCAAATCCTAACATGGACACTGTTAATTGGTGGCCAGTCATTTCTACTGAAATAACTCCACTTTTCACTCTTCCTGGTTTTCTCCATCTGAAAGTCTTCCTCAGGGTAAAGGGCATTAAGCAGGCATGAAAAAGCACAGGCCTCATTGTGTCTCGCTGGAACTGACAACAGACTGTTATTTCAGCCTGGACTGCTGGCTGAAGAAAGGCGAGCAGGCCTGTTAGAAGCCAACTGGGGTTTAAGTGTTCCCCATAGAATAAAATGCAGAATTCTGGTCTATGATTTTTTTTTTCCCTTGAGCTCAAAAATATTTGATCTCTCTTGCAAATCTCTTTTGAAAAACTGAGATGAGATTGCAAATGCTCTACTCTCTAAGCACGCTAAAACAGCCCCAAAGTCTAAGCTAGTGTTCTGACTCACAATTACTAGGCAGACGCAGCAAATGGACTGAGGACCAAACCACTTAGAAAGAGGCTGCAAATCTAAAGTTTGTTTTGCAAACTTGAAAGAAGTACCCACAAAGGTAACCTGTTTCATTCTCTAATTCAAGTTCAGGTTCCGATCATGAGCCAGGACTCCTGTGTTACAGCAGGTAGATCAATGAGCCAGGACTCCTGTGTTACAGCAGGTAAAATGAGATACTTGTCTCATAGAGACCCAGACAACCCTGGCCATTTTGGTCTGGAGTTACGTAGGCAAATCCCACTTAGGATTTTAGAGAAGTGGAAGCTGAGTGAATATTTGGATAATCTGAATATCACCCTGAAAATTAATCCTGAGTTTTGACACTGTTTTTTGGGGGGTAGGAGTTTGAGGGAGGTAGAGATATAGCCATTTACATGGTTCAGTTTATCAGCTACTTAACAGATTTTTACATGACACTTCATAAAATTCAGTTAAAATGAAATGGAATACACTCTAGATCAAAAAGTATATGCTGCTTTTCCACATTAGAGATTATCATGATTTACATATTAATTAGCACATTTTCAATTAGAGCATGTTAAGAAAAATAACTCCAGGGCAGATTGGCAAATCAGAATAAAGGGATCCTTTTTTTATACCTATTTCCTCCTCCGTAATAAGTTTGTCCAGCTGGTTAGCATAACAATCAGTTAAAATCAACTTTATCAAGGTAATTTTCATAGATGTAACAAGGCCCCTGATATAGCAAGGAGATCCATAGCAAAGATAAGCTTTTTTTCACATAATTTACCCATCATTTCATTTCTGAAGAATCAGGTAATTCTAGAGATCATCTATCAAGACTTCTTTCTCTAATCACATGAGTATATTTCAACAGAATCAAGCTTACATTTAAATAATTTATTTTAGGGCTGCAAAGAAGTCTTTTTTTGGCAAGTAAATTTTAATAATTCTATTACCAACTCCCCCTGAAAACTCAATTCCTTTTCTTTTTCTCTATCACTAGTAACAGTCAGTCATCATTTTTCAGATATTAATGCCAAGTCTATTTGGAGACAAATATAAAGCATGTCTCAGTCAGGTGGCAACTCCAGGAAAAAGGCATGAAGCTGTCTTTCCCCTTCTTGCTTCACCTTTTTCTCCTGTTGCTATTCATCCCTTTCAGACCTCTGTGGCCTTCTGTTATCTTTTGCTTCATCTTATAGTCAGAAAGGGATAAGATAAATTTATTATTACTGAGGGGTTATCACTTTTAGGAAATTAGTATTTTAGAAAGCATACCTGTTAGAAGCCTAAGAAATAAATCACTGTGAAATTTAAATCTGTAAGGCTAACTGAAATTCAGGAAGTAGCCCTGGGGTAAGTGCTTTTCTAGGTCACACTTAGTGTATGGACACTGATGTGCCCTCCATATAAGGCTAACCCTAAAGTGAAACTTTCTCCAGGACAGGGAATTGTAAGTTTGCTTTAACTATTTTATGGGGTAAGGTAGGCGGCTGGGTGTTCTGTGTGAGTGTCTGTTTTATGCCTTACTTATTTCCACTAATTTCATCTTACTCTTTGCCAGCCTTGCTGGAGTCCTATAAGACACCTTTTTGTTTCCTTGTTTGTCAAAGACAGAAAAGAGAATTCAGCTCAATAAATACTAAAGGGGTCTAGACACTGCTGGTTTGCTAATGACAGGTTCTCTAAGAAAGACCTCCAACTCTAGAGTGACAATGGCCCCAGGAAAGACATATCCAATCCTGTCTGGAGGTCATGAGCAGGGAAAGAAGTAGCTTGTGAAGGTGGAGGAGGGTCCCAGGCTAATAGAATGGTGGTGCAAGGCTCAGGCCCTAAGAAGTATGTGTCTATCCTTTAGAAGTCAAAAGTGTTGGCGACAGCTGAAACTGGTCTTGGGAAAAGCAAGAAAGACAGTGAGGCAGCCAGGCAGTGGTCACAAAAGGAAGAGCTAAGGATGCCATTCTGTGGAGTATGAGCTTCCTCCTGGGTTAACAGTGAAAAAAATGGCAAGGCCTTGAACTAAATCAATGGCACCTGAGGGAGATGAATTCCAGAGAAGTACAGAAGAGAATGCAGATGAAAGACCACTCTCCAGTCCATACTCCATCCAGGGTAATATAAGAAATCTCATACCCCCATGAGAGTTGGTGCCTACTATTGTCACTGCAGTGCCCAATACATGAAGGATGCTAAATAAATGTCTTTTGAATGAGTCAATAAGCACAGTTCGTCTTTCCAACATAATATTCAGGACCATTTTCTAATTGGATGGAGCAACCATACCATTCTTTGTTTCTCTGAAGAAGATATGAGAAGAACATTCAAACCAGGAAGCCCAACACGTTAATATTCTGTATACCTAAAATGAGGACCCTTGCTAGCTAAGGGAGTGGAAATGTCTGCCTTACTTATCTGGGGCAAGACAGACTTTCATTAGCTCAGGTCTGTGATTTTAAATGTTAGTCCAGATTATAAAGCAACAGGAGATCTAAAGGATATCTTGAGGAAATTCCTTTGGAATGTTTATCAAAGTACAGATAGAGGCTTTAATATGAGTTACTTCGGGAAACAATTTCCTACACTATTTGGAAGAAGGGACAAAACAGAAAGGGGATATCTTTAAATTTGTATGATTCTCTGGTTCAATGGAAGTATTTTTTCCTGATAAATGTTCTAACGCTGATAAGGAGATCTGTGAGGGACTGCTTTTGCCAGGACCAAGGACAAAGAGCTCTTTGATAGCCCTCAAGAGTTGCTAGGCAATGGCTGAGTGATCGTGATAAACTTCAGCTAAGCAGCTCTAAAGAAATGCTCATGCATTTAATGCATGATGCATTATGCCTGCGGCCTTCACGTGAAATCAGCATTCACTAGGCATTTGTGATTATGTGAATGCAGTAAATAAATCATTTGGGGTGTTATTATTTCCCCCTCTCAGAGATCTAACCCAAATTCCTGGTCTTGCTTAATTGTTTATGTTCCTTATGCCAGTATTGCAATATTTGGGCATCTGTGAATGAAGGAAATGATTTCAATTCGATGTCCTGTTCCCAAGCAACCAACTACTAAATATCTATTACAGTGAAGAGTGTGATTTGTTAATAATCACTGGGTTTGGTGATTATAGAAGAGAGGACTCGAAGACACTCAGCAACTGAATACTCGGTCATAACACTGTCTCTGCTTTTCTAATCCTCTGGACACCCAAGGCATACAGTAGTGTAGACAAGCAACTCCCCGGCGTTATCGACCTCTGCCTGCCCAGTGCCTTCCCTGGGAGCTATAAGCACCTTCCTGCCACTAGGAGCCGGTACCACCTCATCTTCCTGCTCCCAGCACCAAACACTGCAGTTGCATACAAGGTGGAGACACTCAGCAAATGGTTGTTAAATCAAAGTTTTCTCTTTGTATACTATTCATGTAAATGTTAAAGGTCCATTAAAAAGGATCTGCTGTTGGTCACCAGGTTGAAAACAATCTTCATAAGTAAGTAATGTAAATCAGAGATGTTTGCATTTACAGTGGCAACAGCTAACACCAGAAATCATGGTCTGCCTTAGTCTGGACCCAGATAAAAGAAAACAGGACAGGATGCTGGGCAGACTGGTGAAGCTAGAAGCTTGGCTTTTTTCTGCAGCCTCTCTTTTAGGAAGGTGAGTGCCTCCCTTCACCCTCACTTTAGGGACCCCATGTTTTGCTTTTAAGTTACTGCCTCTCCCAAGCCCACAGACATGTAACAAAGCATATGCTACATTTTCCCACTCCCCTGTCCACTCTTGAAGGGTCAACTAGTGAGTCATTCATTTGCTTACTATGACAATTCAGGCGTCACAGATCAGTACATGGAGTTGCAGCTCCCTTACTCAGCTGGTCAAAGTTGGTGTGTGTAGAGCCACTTAGAAAGGCATCTCTAAGCTTCTTTTAGTCTTCTGCTACTGGCTATGAGTCTTTCTGTAGCAGAAATGCTCCCCTGGACTTCAACTTCTTCAGTCATTAGAATAGCAAGGTAGAGCAGAGGCCAACCCACAGATGGGTAATCGCTACTACAATTACTGGGGTTACTTTTCAAGTAACAGACAAAGCCACCAAGTAAGGCTGTGCAGGTTGCACACTGCACAAAAGCTTTTGGCTAAAGGGCTAAGTCAGAGCATAAATCTAGCTTGCTGCTTTCTACTACCAAGAAGCACACTCTGAGGCATTTCAAACCTTTTCTAAATTTATACAAAAGGTACTTTATGGGCTGGCAATGGCTCCATCCTTCTCACCTACCCTCCAGATTGTCATTCAGTAGGTCTGAAGTGGGAACAAGAATACACAAGTTAAAGGAGCTCCCTGGTGACAATGATCTTAGCCAGGGTTGGGAACCAGGCTGGAGGCTACTTATCCTCCCAGACAGCTGGAAAGGAATCTTGATTAGCTGTTAACACTCAGCAAAGAGATGATCTAGCTGACTGAAGTCAGAGAGGAAAGGAAGGAGAAAAAAACAGTGGCATGTTTCTAGTGTTTTGGGGAAGTACTTTACAAAGCATATCACTCCACTACTCTGGAAACACACATAGACCTAATTATATTTCTGGAATTTCAGGATAATGATTTTGAAAAGTCACCTCACTTACTAGTGTGTGTGTGTGAGTGTGTAACAGAGGTGTGGGAGACGAAGCCCAGGACACAAGGATGTTTCATTCTTCTCTCTCTCTCTCTCTTTTTTTTTTTTTTACTGCAATTTGCCTCTGTTTGATAAAGTAGCCTATTGGCTAAACACATCAATAAATTAAGGTTTTAATTAACAGCATAAAAGTGTATGTCTCTTCTTTTGAAAAATGGTACATTTCTTTTGGAAATAGTATCTGGGATGTCAGATACAACTTTTGGTTAGTATTTATGGCAGTACATTTTGAAGACTAATTTTATGACTAGGTAAAATGGGACGATCAATTATAGTATAAATAAATAAGTCTCATTTCCTTTAAGAAAAAAAAATAAAAGACCGTCAAACATTAGAAAAGAGAATGAAGTTACAAGGGTGGTGAATGAGCACCTTGGTGAGACAACAAGACTTCCTTTGTATATCACGTTAGAGCCTGACTTCCTCAGTGTTGCTGCTGCTGCTGCTAAGTCGCTTCAGTCGTGTCTGACTCTGCGTGACCCCATAGACACCAGCCCATCAGGCTCCCCCGTCCCTGGGATTCTCCAGGCAAGAACACTGGAGTGGGTTGCCATTTCCTTCTCCAATGCATGAAAGTGAAAGGTGAAAGGGAAGTCGCTCAGTTGTGTCCAACCCTCAGCAACCCCATGGACTGCAGCCTTCCAGGCTCCTCCGCCCATGGGACTTTCCAGGCAAGAGTACTGGAGTGGGGTGCCATTGCCTTCTCCTCCTCAGTGTATGTCCATTTCTTTGTAAGGAGGGATAAAGCTCTCCTGACCCTTTTTTTTTAATCTCCACACTCCTAGGCCAGATCCGTCTCTCCTCAGTGTCCTCAGCAGCCGAGCACTGATGGTGTCTCTACAGATCAAATCTCGATAATTTGGTCAAGGGAAGAGTCCAGGTTTCCAAGTTAGATTTCACTGATTCTTTCGCAAAGGCCTTGCTTTTATCCCCCATATTTGCTACCCTCTCTAGCAATTCTCTACATATCACCAAGAGCAAACTCCACAGCAAGGAGAAAGGAAACAGAATCACTTGCTTCCCTAAATTGAGGTTATTTATTTTGCCCCAAACCTGATATCTAAATGAAAAGTAAAGTTTTTTTATTTCAAAATGTCCGTATGAGATACTCATTCAAAATAAGTTTGTGATGAAAAATGATAAGTCTACCCAATGTTGACAATGAAATAATACAGAGTCTACTTTTCTTTTAGAAAAACAAGGCAATTCTTGATCCAATTGTAGGGTGTTTTTCAAAACTTCAGGAATTTTCTTTTCCTGTATACACATTTGCTTATACAAGTATGTTCTGTGAGTGTGGGGGATGACCTCTCTAAACACTGTCTCCCGGCAGCCTTAGATTCTTAACAGACAAAGAGTCCACACAAAAGACCCAGAGAAGTAAGACACTGGAGCCATGAAGCAAAGAGTTGGTAAGCAACAAGTGATAGAACAATGAGGCAGCAAAACTTCCTCCGCTTTGGAGAAGCAGACCAGTCACAGATGGACAGAGGATTACAAGATTATGCCGTGTGACAAAGCCACTGCATTCCTGCAGGAGCTCCACAGGTCTAAGGCCAGATGGGATCATTTGTCTTACCCCATGACCCAGACTATGGAATGCAACTAACACATTTTCTGGCTGGCTTCAGGCCAAATCATATCTCCTGCTTTACTCACGTATACAAGAGCATGCTTTTCACAAGCTGGTTCTAAACCGTCAAAGCAGTTGTATACTTGATCAATGACTGGTGGGTCCAGGAACATGTCACATTTCCTCTACATTCGTAAGACAAAAGTAGGCTTGGTTGAGTATGGCCCAAAACAAATGATGTGGCTTCTCTATTCGAAAAGCCCTGAATATGCCAGGGGTTTAAAAACGCTATTTATTTCACTGTAGTCATTGAGAACTTAGTAGTGGTCACTCCATTTGAGAACTTCAGGAACCCTTGCGAGGTCACAAAATCTGGTTTAATTCCTATGTATTAATAGTTTTAACATGTAGTAACTGAGAACCAAGTAGAAACATGGGAAAGTGGAATTTCATACTGTAGAGTCAGAGTTATCTCAGTCTTTGCAAGTCAAGGAGGAACTGGAGGACTATGGAGTCTGTTTCAGTGGGTAGCTCCTAGTGACAGAAAATAAAGTCTATTACACAAGCCTTGACCTGTTCCCAAGGTAGCTCTCAGACACTAGAAATCAAACACAAGACAGTTTGTTTCAGTTTGTCAGAAGTCTAAGAAGCTCTCAACAAACTGCAAAGAGCTGAGAGACACCACTCCAGAGGTTACTGATGGCATCCTTATTTTCAAAGATCTGAAGACTTAATATTGTGAAGTTGGCACTATTCCTGTCATGGATATATGGACTCAATTCTCTTTGAATTTCCACCCTGTTACTTTGCAGGAATTAACATGCTGATCCAGAAACACAAAGGGAAATTCAAGGAACCCAGCCTAGCCAAACAATCTTGAAAAAGACCAAAGTTGAAAGACTCACACTTTCCAATTTTAAAATTTTCTACAAAGTTACAGCAATCAAAACACTATGTTACTTACATAAGGATAGACATATTTGTCAATGGAATAAAACTGAGAGCCCAGAAATAAATAAGTCACATTTATGGTCAACTGATTTCTGACAAGGTTATCAAGACAATACAGTGGGGGAAAGAATGCTCTTCTCATCAAATGGTGCTGGGACAGCAGGATTTTGACATAAACAATGGATGAATTTGGACCCTTATGCACACCATATGCAAAAACAAACTCAAAATGTATCAAAGACTTAAATGTAAAAGCTAAAATTATAAAACTATAAGAAGAATACAGAGGCATAAATCTCTGTTATCTAGGACTAGGCAATGATTTCTTAGACACCAAAAGTACAAGCAACATAATAAAAAGTAGATAAACTGAACTTTATAACACCTTTTTGGTGGCAAAAGACATCATCAAGAAAGTTAAAAATAACTCACAGAGGAAAAATATTTACAACTTACATATAGGAAAAGGACATAGAGCTAGGGGACAAAGAAACATTACAACTCAATAATAATAAGACAGATCCAAGTTAAAAAATGAGCAAAGTATCTGAAGACATTTCTACAAACAAGATACAACACATGAAAAGATGCTCAACATCATTACTTATTGAGGGAATAGAAATCAAGAACACAATGAGATAAGATTTCACACACACCAGGATGGCTGTAACCAAAAAAGATAGATAAATAACAAGTGTGGTGGGGAGTGGAAATCCCATACATTGCTGGTAGGAATGCAAAACCGTGCAGATGCTTTGGAAAACAAGTGTAGTAGTTCTTGAAAAGGTTAAGCTTAGAGTTACCATATAACCCAGCAATTTCACTCCTAAGTATATACCAAAAATATATACATCCACACAAAAATTGTACATGAATAACAGCATTTTTCATAATATCCAATTGAGGTGGAAACAATTCCAATATTTATCAGTGGACGAGTGGGTAAATAAAATGTGGTCTCTCCAAGCAATGGAATATTATTTGGCAGTCAGAAGGAATGAAGTACTGATATGCACTCCAATATGGAAGAACCTTAAAAGCATACACTAACAGAAGGAATCCAGATACAAAACACCACATATAGGCAAGTTTACAGAAACAGAAAGTGGTTGCTTAGGGTAGGGCAAAGGGGGTGGGGCCGGGAATTGGGAGTAAATGAAGAATGACTGCTAATAAGTACTAATGGGGTTTTGGGAGGGGCAATGAAAATTTTCTAAAATTGATAGCGGTGATAACTGTACAATTCTTTAACTATACTAAAACATATTGAATTCTACAGTTTAAATAGGTGAATTCTATGATATGAGAGTCTGTCTATCTATTTACCTATCTATAAAGAAGTTGCTAGTTATCTGCACTGGTAGTGAGACCTTACCTGAAGGTTCAAGAGACCTGCCATTGCATGGTTCAACAAGAAGTCATCCCTGGATTATAGATCGATCATTGTTGCTGCTGTTCAGTTGCTAAGTCATATCTGTCTCTCAGTGACCCCATGGACTGTAGCCCACCAGGCTCCTCTGTCCATCAGATTTCCCAGGCAAGAATACTGGAGTGGGTTGCCATTTCCTCCTCCAGGGTAGCTCCCTGGATCAGGGATTGAACCTATGTCTCCTGCATTGACAGATTCTTTACCACTGAGCCACCAGGGAAGCCCACAGGTTAATTAGGCCTAGCAGTAATATTTTGAGGGTAAAGACTTATCACCTGACTGGAGATATTACCATATTTCCTTTTTTGGGGGGGGCGGGGGTGATTGACCTGTGAGTGTTTCTCTGAGGTAGCAAGGAACAGCACTAGGTACTAATTGGCATGTTTCCCATTTCAAGTAATGGCCCGTGGCTCTCACCTGACCATCCGGGGAGGCAGCGGCAGTGACCCGTGGTGGGGTGGCAGCCATCCGCATGGCTGCAGTCACAACGCTCAGCACAGTTCAGCCCATAAGTGCCATCCTACATGGAAGACAGCGGTGAGGGATGGGAATCCCGCAGCGGGCGACCTCAGCCAGCTGTTTAACAAACAGCACCCTCCCCTCCAAAACACCTCTCAGCAGCATGCATTACAATCACCTCTTCCTATGTTTTCTTGGCTCCTAAAATACTGGCTGCAAGGGGTTAGCGTTTTTTCAAAACACTCAAACCTTAGTTTACGTCTAGCATACACATGGTGAAACCAACTATGTCAATATGCTGGTGTGCACATGTGCAAAGATAGGTAAACATGCCAATTAATTAAAAGAATCTTTATCTTATTGTGAGCCATAACTCATAAAAATATTGTCTTTTTGTTCCTAAAGATTTGTATAAAATAGTTCAGTACTCCTTACAGGGTATTTTTTTTCCCCACTGAGGTATAAGTCACATATGTTGCATTAGTCTTGGGGGTAAAACATAATGATTTGATATTTATATATATTGTGAAAAATTTACCTTATTGTGAGCCATAACTCATAAAAAAATTGTCTTTTTGTTCCTAAAGATTTGTATAAAATAGTTCAGTACTCCTTACAGGGTATTTTTTTTCCCCACTGAGGTATAAGTCACATATGTTGCATTAGTCTTGGGGGTAAAACATAATGATTTGATATTTATATATATTGTGAAATGATTACCACAAAAAGTTTAGTTAATATCCGTCCCCACACACAATCCCAGAATTTTGTTTTTTCTCCTACAGAATGTTATTGGAAAAAGAAGACTCTGATCCACATAAAGAAGCCCTATATGTGAAATCTTAAAAAAAAAACCAAAAACTGGTACAAATCAACTTATTTACAAAACAGAAGTAGAATCACAGGTGTAGAAAACAAACTTGTAGTTACCAGGGGGTAAGGGGACAGAGGAGGGATAAACTGGGAGACTGTGACTGACAAATACATACTTCTAAATAGTAACTAGGTAACTAATAAGGACCTACTATTTAGCACAGGGAAATCTACTTAGCACTCTGTATATGGCAAAGAATCTAAAAAAAAAAAATGAGTGGATATACGTGTATGTATAACTGATTCACTTTGCTGTAGACCTGAAATTAACAGTGTTGTAAATTAACTATACTCCAATAACGCTTTTTTAAAAGAAGCCCTAAAATTTAAAAAACAACATAGTTCTAATTGAATTAAGATCATGTCCATAAGTTGCCAGTGAGATATACAGAACTATAAGGAGAAATGAATACCTTTTGTCACTTTTTCCTAATCAGCATCCTCTCTCCCGTGATGACATCTGAACAGCACGAGGCATTCTGATTCAAGCTCCTAGGCAGGGGTGGACTGTGTGCTGGCACACCCTCCCCTTCATCCCCTCCCAGACCTTAATGTTTTCACATGCACATCCGCGTTGGTGGTCCAGCGGAGACGAGACTCTTCACGGACGTGATCATTTAGTTTGTGGGAGAGGAATGAAAGCTCCACATTTACAAGCCCTGATCCTTCATGCCAGGTCCTGAGGAACTGAGGGAGGGCACTGCAAACCTCCCACAGCACTGAGCACTAAGGAAAACAGGGGCTGTGAAATTACCAACGGGGGGCACCCAGAACCAGCATTCAACAGGCGCCTGCATGCTCAGTCACTCAGTCGTGTCCGACTCTTTGCAACTCCATGGACTATAGCCCACTAGGTTTCTCTGTTCGTGGGGTTTTCCAGGCAAGAATACTGGAGTGGGTTGCCATTTTAGTAGGTGTTAAATGACATATTCATTTGTCTAGTGATTATTAAGATAAAACATTTTTTTAATTAAGTTCTGCTAATGTTTGCCCAGGCTTATAGGATTTAGCTTTGCCATAATATGAGCCACTAAAAACCATTTCCAGCCATGGCTGATTTACTGATGCATCTAATAACATACCAAAAAACAGCCAAGATGGTGTAGATCTGATTTGTCTACACTTAGACTTGTATAAGTGAAAGGTGATCTCGAAGCCCATCTCAGAGCACTGCATGATGCATCTGCTCACTGGTGATGACAGGAGGCAAAACTAACAAAACTGTGTCCTAGGGGCTTGGAGGGCATGGAGTAGCACCCCGGGCTCTTTAGCTGGGAAATGGGTTGCACTTAATGCGGAGGAAGCCCAGGGAGCAAAGCGCTCTGTGGAAGGGCCCCCTGGAGCTGTCCAGTCCAGGGGGTCATGGTGTCACTTCATCATCACGCAACCCCCAGGAGGCTCAGCATTCACACCACTGAGAGAATGCTTAATGGCTTGGGAGAAAATAACTGCCTAGGGAGAGAAAGCTATGGAATAGAGGGAAGGAAAATGGCCCTGTACCTTAGAGCGAGAAAGTGAAATGGGCTGTTACTACAGAATGCACTGTCCACTGCCCACTCTTTTTGGCCTGCGGCAGACTCAGTATGGGGGCAGGGGCATATCTCCAAAGTAGGTGAAGGGGAGGGAGTCGGCACTGAACCATGGAAATCTATGGAGATCTGGGTGACTCCAGAGATATTTGTGCTAAAAGACAGCTGTTTCCAAACCTTTCACCACCTCTCTGAGCCCTTCTGTGACACCATCACCACTCCCCTTTCAATGCCCTGCCACTTTCCACCCCAAAGGCTGGGGGATTCCCATTATAATGGAAACACAGTGTTTGGAGAGTTGACAGGCATACACTGGATGTTTGACAAATACTGATGACTGATTGCCATGAAGAGATGGGTATATCAGAACAGAGAAAACAGAGGGGAGAGGTGGGAGGAAAAGCTGCCTAACCAATTTCCGCATCTTTCCCTCTTCTTACCCTGTATCCAATCTGAGTTCAAACATTTCAGTTCTTCTACGATGACTCTAGTTTGGCTCACAATAAGGGACTTTAAATCATGAAGTCTGCAAAAAATAAGCTAACCCTCTGCCATTGGATCCTCCTGGCCCTCCCAGCTGAGTCATACCTGGCAGGGAAATTCACATTTCTCCCCACGCCATCCAGGTGCACAGGTGCAGGTCCCATCCAGGGTGTTGCAGGCTCCGCCATTGAGGCACTGGCATGTTAAGTTGCAGCCAAAGCCCCATGTGCCACTGGGGCAGCTGATGGAGCAGTCCACCCCGTGCCAGCCTGCCATGACAAGAGTGCCAGGGCACGTGAACAAACACAGGCAGCACGGAGCTGGCCAGCCTCTCCCAGCCACACTTCCCTTTAGAAACATCTTGGAAGTTAGCAGCAGTGCCCTGCCCTAGCGCAGGAAGCATGGCTCTGCCGTGCCATGTAAAGCCTTTCTCAGAACTGAACCAGAGCACCGGCACAGCTGTCAAGTGAGAAGCGCTACTGGGCTACTGGGGGAAAAGAGATCAAGTTGGGGGTACCCCACTATCTGACATGCAGTGATGCACACCGTGGGGTGCAGAGTTTTGTGCAGGTGAGGAAATAAAATATTTATATGGGAAGGAAGAGGAAAGTGCGTTTGAAAGAACATCCCCATCTTTAAAGCAGGACCTCATGAACCACGAACAGTGAGTGTCCACCACCCTGGCTGCTGCAGAAACTATGGCTAAAGATGCTCTGGCCCCCACGTACAATCGGGTGCTTGAGCGCATCTCTTGTCAGGACCCAGGCCAATCAGTTTAGGGGCACAGACACAGGTCTGCTTGCTTACTCTTCTCCAAAGCACAGAGACTCATTGATTTTGGAGCTGGCAGCGACTTCAGAGATCATCTCACGGGAGCCTCTTCCCTTGACTCTGGAAAGCAGGAGAGCCCTTCCCAGGCAAGGGTCTTTGCTGAGTCCAGGCACTGTATTTTGGCAAAGCTGGAGCTAGAATCCTGGTCAAGGTTTCTTTCCTGAGTCTTTAGGAGCTAACAGGACTGGGATCAGATAACAGACTCATTCACCCACTCACCTGCATTGCAAGTACAAGATCCATCCACAGGAGAGCAGACAGCGTCATTTTTACAGCTGCAGAGCGAGGAACAGTTTATCCCATAGGTCCCCAGAGGGCATGGGATGGAGCAGTCAATTCCCTAGACAAGCGCAAATAGGAAAATGCGTGCAGTTTGACCATCTGAAATAGGGCCAACACAAATATACAAAAATATATCTTGGCTGTGCTGATTATACTCTCTCATTTTAACACATTGTATTTTTTTTAAGAGTTTTATAACTATTTAGATGTACAAACTGTACAGATCCAAGGGCAATGCCACCTGGCCTATATTTAGGATACGAGTATTGAATATGACCCCCAAAACCCTGCTGCCTTCATTACTTTTCCTTGGTAGCAAACACAAAATCCTCTGTTCTTGCTCATACACGTAGATATAGAACAACAAACTGCAGCTGTAAAATTATTGTCTGTAAATAAACATAAGTATGAACTACACATTAAATTGCAATGATTCCTAGACTGCTTTATATAATATGTAATATGATCAGTCGGTAAGGCAAAGAAACAGGACACATTTAGCCTGCAGCATGATTCAATTTATTATCTGACAGGGAGCATTAAACACAGAAGTTGGTCACTGAAGGTGACTGGAGGTCACCTCCTTTAAAAGCAGAAGAGACAAAGAGACTCTTTAAGGCTAATTCAAGGGCTCAACCAAAGCACTGTGACCCAGGTTAGAAAACCCTGTAAAGATCTCAGCTCTGAGACTTTGTGACCCACTTGTTCTATACGACATGCTCTGGAATAGTCATCAACATTCTTCACAGTTTAATGTTCTCTTTAAAATGGGAGAAAATAATTCAAGAGCAGCCCATTTTCCTTTAAAACAAAACTTACTCATCTGTGGCTAAGAAATCCTGGAAACTAGCAAAATTCTGCTTTATGAGCTTATAGGCATATTTGAAAGGTCTGGATTCTCAAAGGGACTGAAAAACTTACATACTACTAATCCTTGGCTGTTAATACCTAATAAATGCTAACTATGCCTTCAAATTGCATGGAATTAAAACATAAACTGCGGACAATAAAACATATCCTATTTGGAAAAGTAATTTCTTTGCTGCCTATACATTATCTACATGATGAGATAAATACATAGTTACATAAGAAATAATTAAAATACACCTTACTTCATGATATATGTTAATTAAATTATTAAATATTAATGCCACTTTAGAGTTTTACCAGCGTGCCCAGGCATCATTCTCCAGTAATTACTTATACCTCTTATTATTTTTTCTCTCTATTTTCTTCCTTGTTACTGATGCAATTGGTGTTTGGCACACTCACTGGACTTCAGAGAAAGGCCATATAAATCATGGTGTCAGTGTGCTCTAAGTTGCACCCCTCTTCTTCTTCTGTGGAAGTAGCCCAAGCCACTCACTTTGAATCCTGGGGCACAGATGCACTTTCCTGTCACACTGTCACAGTCAGCCCCATTCTGGCAGCTGCAGATCTGTTGGCAAGCTTCTCCATAGAATCCAGGAGCACACGTCTCATTACAGTAGAGTCCCGACCAGCCTGGCTTGCAGGCACACTCTCCAGACATGGGGTGACAGCTGAGGGGTATGGATGAAAAGAACAAGTCACTCGCGGGTAAACATGACACCCAGAGCTTGTACGAATGTTGCACTGGCCATGATCACGAAATGTGTTGGTAATTCCATACCCAACAATCTAAACTTCATTCTCAGGCTTGATATGGTTTAATTAATCGGCTGAAACCTGACTGGTACCACAAATGTTGCATGAAATCAGCATCGTGCTCTAGCAGGGTGACTCTTGTAACTGTGTCCCTTTGTCTGAAACTCATTTTAATTTTTGTCAAGGGAAAGCATAAGAGGTCAACTAGATAAGATGATCTGAAGAACTCCATCCAATGAACATCACCAAGTCAGTTAGCAAGGGTCATGTCCAAGGAACCCCAGAAGCAGTGACCTTTTCAGCCTAGCCTACTTCTCTCAGCTCCCCATACCTGGTGGCAGAGCAGCTGTCTCTACCTGAAACGGCAGCCACATTGATGGGCCAGGCAGCCAGCTGTCATTCCACAGCAAATGGACACATCAGCTGTGCTGAGGCATGGGTTAACGAGGCTCACACAATAGGGTGCTCTGTATCGCTCAAAACACATGTGCTTCTCGCCAAAGGAAAATCTGAACAATCAAACCAGCTCTGCTCACAACTGGAAGACTGTTGAAGATGGTCTTCCTCCCCTAATGGAGATAAAACCCTCCCCTTAACTTGGGTTATAACAAAACCCACTGTCTCATCTAGACATCTGTTAAATGACCTCTCACCAGAGGACTGTTCACAGATTTTCTGCAAAGAACCATGACCTGGAAGGGATAAGGACTGAGGCTGTAAACTCCAGCTCTCCCACAACCTGGCCAACCACAGTGAAAGCACATAACCTCCCTGGGCCTGACATCCTAACCTATCAAATGAGGGTCTCGCCACACCTAATCTCATTTCCTGTCTTTTTCTGAAAGAAAATGGCTGTAGGTTAGACAGTTTGCTACTCATTTTCAGAAATTTATTTAAATATGCTTTTGGACCCCTGCTGCAACTAAGTGCCCATAAACAAAGGCTTAGGCATCCATCACAAGCATGACTCAGGAACAAGGAAGGAAGGAATATCCAAGCACTATATATAAGATGGTTTCTTGGGTATAGAAGATTTGGATTCCAAAAACAAGGTCTGAATCTCAAATCCTGTCTCTTATACACATCTAGATGTGTATAAGAGACAGGCATTAGTCTTGGGGGTAAAACATAATGATTTGATATTTATATATATTGTGAAATGATTACCACAAAAAGTTTAGTTAATATCCGTCCCCACACACAACTCCAGAATTTTGTTTTTTCTCCTACAGAATGTTATTGGAAAAAGAAGACTCTGATCCACATAAAGAAGCCCTATATGTGAAATCTTAAAAAAAAAACCAAAAACTGGTACAAATCAACTTATTTACAAAACAGAAGTAGAATCACAGGTGTAGAAAACAAACTTGTAGTTACCAGGGGTAAGGGGACAGAGGAGGGATAAACTGGGAGACTGTGACTGACAAATACATACTTCTAAATATAAACTAGGTAACTAATAAGGACCTACTATTTAGCACAGGGAAATCTACTTAGCACTCTGTATATGGCAAAGAATCTAAAAAAAAAAAATGAGTGGATATACGTGTATGTATAACTGATTCACTTTGCTGTAGACCTGAAATTAACAGTGTTGTAAATTAACTATACTCCAATAACGCTTTTTTAAAAGAAGCCCTAAAATTTAAAAAACAACATAGTTCTAATTGAATTAAGATCATGTCCATAAGTTGCCAGTGAGATATACAGAACTATAAGGAGAAATGAATACCTTTTGTCACTTTTTCCTAATCAGCATCCTCTCTCCCGTGATGACATCTGAACAGCACGAGGCATTCTGATTCAAGCTCCTAGGCAGGGGTGGACTGTGTGCTGGCACACCCTCCCCTTCATCCCCTCCCAGACCTTAATGTTTTCACATGCACATCCGCGTTGGTGGTCCAGCGGAGACGAGACTCTTCACGGACGTGATCATTTAGTTTGTGGGAGAGGAATGAAAGCTCCACATTTACAAGCCCTGATCCTTCATGCCAGGTCCTGAGGAACTGAGGGAGGGCACTGCAAACCTCCCACAGCACTGAGCACTAAGGAAAACAGGGGCTGTGAAATTACCAACGGGGGGCACCCAGAACCAGCATTCAACAGGCGCCTGCATGCTCAGTCACTCAGTCGTGTCCGACTCTTTGCAACTCCATGGACTATAGCCCACTAGGTTTCTCTGTTCGTGGGGTTTTCCAGGCAAGAATACTGGAGTGGGTTGCCATTTTAGTAGGTGTTAAATGACATATTCATTTGTCTAGTGATTATTAAGATAAAACATTTTTTTAATTAAGTTCTGCTAATGTTTGCCCAGGCTTATAGGATTTAGCTTTGCCATAATATGAGCCACTAAAAACCATTTCCAGCCATGGCTGATTTACTGATGCATCTAATAACATACCAAAAAACAGCCAAGATGGTGTAGATCTGATTTGTCTACACTTAGACTTGTATAAGTGAAAGGTGATCTCGAAGCCCATCTCAGAGCACTGCATGATGCATCTGCTCACTGGTGATGACAGGAGGCAAAACTAACAAAACTGTGTCCTAGGGGCTTGGAGGGCATGGAGTAGCACCCCGGGCTCTTTAGCTGGGAAATGGGTTGCACTTAATGCGGAGGAAGCCCAGGGAGCAAAGCGCTCTGTGGAAGGGCCCCCTGGAGCTGTCCAGTCCAGGGGGTCATGGTGTCACTTCATCATCACGCAACCCCCAGGAGGCTCAGCATTCACACCACTGAGAGAATGCTTAATGGCTTGGGAGAAAATAACTGCCTAGGGAGAGAAAGCTATGGAATAGAGGGAAGGAAAATGGCCCTGTACCTTAGAGCGAGAAAGTGAAATGGGCTGTTACTACAGAATGCACTGTCCACTGCCCACTCTTTTTGGCCTGCGGCAGACTCAGTATGGGGGCGGGGGCATATCTCCAAAGTAGGTGAAGGGGAGGGAGTCAGCACTGGACCATGGAAATCTATGGCGATCTGGGTGACTCCAGAGATATTTGTGCTAAAAGACAGCTGTTTCCAAACCTTTCACCACCTCTCTGAGCCCTTCTGTGACACCATCACCACTCCCCTTTCAATGCCCTGCCACTTTCCACCCCAAAGGCTGGGGGATTCCCATTATAATGGAAACACAGTGTTTGGAGAGTTGACAGGCATACACTGGATGTTTGACAAATACTGATGACTGATTGCCATGAAGAGATGGGTATATTAGAACAGAGAAAACAGAGGGGAGAGGTGGGAGGAAAAGCTGCCTAACCAATTTCCGCATCTTTCCCTCTTCTTACCCTGTATCCAATCTGAGTTCAAACATTTCAGTTCTTCTACGATGACTCTAGTTTGGCTCACAATAAGGGACTTTAAATCATGAAGTCTGCAAAAAATAAGCTAACCCTCTGCCATTGGATCCTCCTGGCCCTCCCAGCTGAGTCATACCTGGCAGGGAAATTCACATTTCTCCCCACGCCATCCAGGTGCACAGGTGCAGGTCCCATCCAGGGTGTTGCAGGCTCCGCCATTGAGGCACTGGCATGTTAAGTTGCAGCCAAAGCCCCATGTGCCACTGGGGCAGCTGATGGAGCAGTCCACCCCGTGCCAGCCTGCCATGACAAGAGTGCCAGGGCACGTGAACAAACACAGGCAGCACGGAGCTGGCCAGCCTCTCCCAGCCACACTTCCCTTTAGAAACATCTTGGAAGTTAGCAGCAGTGCCCTGCCCTAGCGCAGGAAGCATGGCTCTGCCGTGCCATGTAAAGCCTTTCTCAGAACTGAACCAGAGCACCAGCGCAGCTGTCAAGTGAGAAGCGCTACTGGGCTCCTGGGGGAAAAGAGATCAAGTTGGGGGTACCCCACTATCTGACATGCAGTGATGCACACCGTGGGGTGCAGAGTTTTGTGCAGGTGAGGAAATAAAATATTTATATGGGAAGGAAGAGGAAAGTGTGTTTGAAAGAACATCCCCATCTTTAAAGCAGGACCTCATGAACCACGAACAGTGAGTGTCCACCACCCTGGCTGCTGCAGAAACTATGGCTAAAGATGCTCTGGCCCCCACGTACAATCGGGTGCTTGAGCGCATCTCTTGTCAGGACCCAGGCCAATCAGTTTAGGGGCACAGACACAGGTCTGCTTGCTTACTCTTCTCCAAAGCACAGAGACTCATTGATTTTGGAGCTGGCAGCGACTTCAGAGATCATCTCACGGGAGCCTCTTCCCTTGACTCTGGAAAGCAGGAGAGCCCTTCCCAGGCAAGGGTCTTTGCTGAGTCCAGGCACTGTATTTTGGCAAAGCTGGAGCTAGAATCCTGGTCAAGGTTTCTTTCCTGAGTCTTTAGGAGCTAACAGGACTGGGATCAGATAACAGACTCATTCACCCACTCACCTGCATTGCAAGTACAAGATCCATCCACAGGAGAGCAGACAGCGTCATTTTTACAGCTGCAGAGCGAGGAACAGTTTATCCCATAGGTCCCCAGAGGGCATGGGATGGAGCAGTCAATTCCCTAGACAAGCGCAAATAGGAAAATGCGTGCAGTTTGACCATCTGAAATAGGGCCAACACAAATATACAAAAATATATCTTGGCTGTGCTGATTATACTCTCTCATTTTAACACATTGTATTTTTTTTAAGAGTTTTATAACTATTTAGATGTACAAACTGTACAGATCCAAGGGCAATGCCACCTGGCCTATATTTAGGATACAAGTATTGAATATGACCCCCAAAACCCTGCTGCCTTCATTACTTTTCCTTGGTAGCAAACACAAAATCCTCTGTTCTTGCTCATACACGTAGATATAGAACAACAAACTGCAGCTGTAAAATTATTGTCTGTAAATAAACATAAGTATGAACTACACATTAAATTGCAATGATTCCTAGACTGCTTTATATAATATGTAATATGATCAGTCGGTAAGGCAAAGAAACAGGACACATTTAGCCTGCAGCATGATTCAATTTATTATCTGACAGGGAGCATTAAACACAGAAGTTGGTCACTGAAGGTGACTGGAGGTCACCTCCTTTAAAAGCAGAAGAGACAAAGAGACTCTTTAAGGCTAATTCAAGGGCTCAACCAAAGCACTGTGACCCAGGTTAGAAAACCCTGTAAAGATCTCAGCTCTGAGACTTTGTGACCCACTTGTTCTATACGACATGCTCTGGAATAGTCATCAACATTCTTCACAGTTTAATGTTCTCTTTAAAATGGGAGAAAATAATTCAAGAGCAGCCCATTTTCCTTTAAAACAAAACTTACTCATCTGTGGCTAAGAAATCCTGGAAACTAGCAAAATTCTGCTTTATGAGCTTATAGGCATATTTGAAAGGTCTGGATTCTCAAAGGGACTGAAAAACTTACATACTACTAATCCTTGGCTGTTAATACCTAATAAATGCTAACTATGCCTTCAAATTGCATGGAATTAAAACATAAACTGCGGACAATAAAACATATCCTATTTGGAAAAGTAATTTCTTTGCTGCCTATACATTATCTACATGATGAGATAAATACATAGTTACATAAGAAATAATTAAAATACACCTTACTTCATGATACATGTTAATTAAATTATTAAATATTAATGCCACTTTAGAGTTTTACCAGCGTGCCCAGGCATCATTCTCCAGTAATTACTTATACCTCTTATTATTTTTTCTCTCTATTTTCTTCCTTGTTACTGATGCAATTGGTGTTTGGCACACTCACTGGACTTCAGAGAAAGGCCATATAAATCATGGTGTCAGTGTGCTCTAAGTTGCACCCCTCTTCTTCTTCTGTGGAAGTAGCCCAAGCCACTCACTTTGAATCCTGGGGCACAGATGCACTTTCCTGTCACACTGTCACAGTCAGCCCCATTCTGGCAGCTGCAGATCTGTTGGCAAGCTTCTCCATAGAATCCAGGAGCACACGTCTCATTACAGTAGAGTCCCGACCAGCCTGGCTTGCAGGCACACTCTCCAGACATGGGGTGACAGCTGAGGGGTATGGATGAAAAGAACAAGTCACTCGCGGGTAAACATGACACCCAGAGCTTGTACGAATGTTGCACTGGCCATGATCACGAAATGTGTTGGTAATTCCATACCCAACAATCTAAACTTCATTCTCAGGCTTGATATGGTTTAATTAATCGGCTGAAACCTGACTGGTACCACAAATGTTGCATGAAATCAGCATCGTGCTCTAGCAGGGTGACTCTTGTAACTGTGTCCCTTTGTCTGAAACTCATTTTAATTTTTGTCAAGGGAAAGCATAAGAGGTCAACTAGATAAGACGATCTGAAGAACTCCATCCAATGAACATCACCAAGTCAGTTAGCAAGGGTCATGTCCAAGGAACCCCAGAAGCAGTGACCTTTTCAGCCTAGCCTACTTCTCTCAGCTCCCCATACCTGGTGGCAGAGCAGCTGTCTCTACCTGAAACGGCAGCCACATTGATGGGCCAGGCAGCCAGCTGTCATTCCACAGCAAATGGACACATCAGCTGTGCTGAGGCATGGGTTAACGAGGCTCACACAATAGGGTGCTCTGTATCGCTCAAAACACATGTGCTTCTCGCCAAAGGAAAATCTGAACAATCAAACCAGCTCTGCTCACAACTGGAAGACTGTTGAAGATGGTCTTCCTCCCCTAATGGAGATAAAACCCTCCCCTTAACTTGGGTTATAACAAAACCCACTGTCTCATCTAGACATCTGTTAAATGACCTCTCACCAGAGGACTGTTCACAGATTTTCTGCAAAGAACCATGACCTGGAAGGGATAAGGACTGAGGCTGTAAACTCCAGCTCTCCCATAACCTGGCCAACCACAGTGAAAGCACATAACCTCCCTGGGCCTGACATCCTAACCTATCAAATGAGGGTCTCGCCACACCTAATCTCATTTCCTGTCTTTTTCTGAAAGAAAATGGCTGTAGGTTAGACAGTTTGCTACTCATTTTCAGAAATTTATTTAAATATGCTTTTGGATCCCTGCTGCAACTAAGTGCCCATAAACAAAGGCTTAGGCATCCATCACAAGCATGACTCAGGAACAAGGAAGAAAGGAATATCCAAGCACTATATATAAGATGGTTTCTTGGGTATAGAAGATTTGGATTCCAAAAACAAGGTCTGAATCTCAAATCTACTTAGAATTACTCAGATCTATCTATCTGGTGTTTACCATTGGGCAAAACACCCAACATCTCCATGGCTTCTCATACTTAACCCATTAAACATGGAGCCCTGGCTCTCCCCTTTCTTCATTCCTCACTCAGTGTTTCCTCTCCATCGCTGCTACCACTACTAAGTCACTTCAGTCATGTCCGACTCTGTGCGAACCCATAGACAGCAGCCCACCAGGCTCTGCTGTCCCTGGGATTCTCCAGGCAAGAGTGCTGGAGTGGGTTGCCATTGCCTTCTCCAGTGCATGCAAGTGAAAAGTGAAAGTGAAGTCGCTCGGTCATGTCCGACTCTTAGCGCCCCCCTGGACTGCAGCCCACCAGGCTCCTCCATCCATGGGATTTTCCAGGCAAGAGTACTGGAGTGGGGTGCCATTCCTCTCAATTACTTCCCACTAAAGCAATGGAACCAACCAGCCACTCAACGGTTTAAGTTAAAAACCGCAGTTATTCTTAATAACTCTCTCTCTCATCTCCTGTATTGCCTTCATCACTAGGACCTAACCATTCTAACTCCACAATATATCTCAACTCTATCCATATCTCTCCATCTTCAGTGCCACCACCCTACTCCAGGGCAGGGCATCTGCCTTCCCCACTCCTGAAGAGCCTTTCAATCTTCCTTCCTGTGTTCACTCATGAATCATCAACTAAAAAACAGATCATATGGTATCATCTTCCTTAAAATTCTTCAAAGGCTCCCTTAGAAGCCTACACTCAGAGTAAAATGCATACTGTTTAATATAGCTAGAGTGAAACTTACTTGCTGTCTAAACCAGGGCATTTTTAAGAATGAAGAGAAAGTTGCTAACAATTACATTAGGACAACAGATCTAAACCAAACAGTTCTGAGACATTTATCCGAGACATCGGATAAATGATGACCTTCGGTGATGGACAGGGAAGGCTGGCATGCTGCAGTACAATCTTATTCTTACCATCCTACCCTTGTTACCATCCTTCCCTTGTTTCCCTTCCCCTCTAGGCTTCGAGCTCCAGAAGAACAAGAATTAAGTGTGTTTCGTTACCATACAGTATGCCCATGGCAAACACAGATTGAGTGAACAGGTGAAAACATCAGAGTTGATGTGAGTGTGTCAGCGGGGGTGGGAAGCTGGGCATAGAATCTGCCTCCCCTGATCTCTCCAAGTCGTCCAGCCTTGTTAAAGTATAATCTGTATGTCTGCATACAAAGGCCAGATGTCCCCTAAAATTAGTTTTTAAAATCTCAACTTTATAGCTTAAAAGGAATCACCATTAATTGCAGGGAACAGTCATTTAAGTGACATTTATGATTATACTGCAAGCGAATGTACAGACCAGCGTTGAATGTGTGCTAACGCCATGCTAAACAATCCATGTAGATGATTTCATTTAATGCTCACAACGTTAGGTATGACTCTATTTTTTAAATGAGGGAACAGAGATCTGGAAAGAGGTACTAATTATTCCAAGTCTCACACAGGTAATGGCAGAATCAAACTTGAACCCAGATTTCTTTCTTTGTTTCCACACCAAAGGAAAAGGAAATTTGATAGCAGTCTGGTAGGAGGGCTAGAAATGAAAAGGAATTGTTAAAATTTAGGATTTTGCACAGATAAAAGGGTTATTATTAGGACCAATAGAAGCCTAAATTGTGCAAAAAGCAGGGACAAATTTAATTTTATTTTAGCAAGGCCCTACGTATGACAAAAAGAAAAGAAATATTCCAAATGATGAACTGGTTAAAGTTGTTTACGTTAAGATAGATGCTATTTTTAAAAAGGACATCTTTTGGTAGGAAATGTTACTCAATAATAAAAAGCAAAAAGCAATATACATGGTATAGATATAAATGTTAAACAGAATAGACAATTCAGGGACAGGAAATTGAACTAAGCTAGAGGCAGACAGATAAATTGATAATCAATGCCCCCTGGTGAGTATTAGTGCAGCACACTGGTTCTCAGATTGATTGACACCAAAATTAGTATTCTGCAATTTGTAATTAGATGTAGGAAACTAGAGCACTTTGGAGGCATTTGATGGGCTCTCATGCAGGCAGCTTAATTGGTAATGAGATTTACGTGTCGTTGTTAGAGGAGCAGAGTGGAGGTTGAAGGGTAATATCCTCCTACCTGATTTCTTTCTAAACAACAGATCACTTTGTGTAATATGGAAATCGGATTATACACAGATAGGAATACCTACCACTTTATACATTTACATATATAACTAGATAAAAACATTCTAGTGAATTTTTCAATTTAAGAGTTCAATTATTACAGGTATCCAATATAATGTTGGCTAAAATAGAGTCACTGAACTTCTTTGTATTCATTTCCTTAGATATTATTAATACTCAAATATATGACAATTAGGTGGCATTTGCAAGTAGGCTCATCCTGATTGCCCACAGCTATTAAATGTCCTTATTAACAAGAGCTAATATACATATCTCATGTGGAATCTCAGTGAATCTTGAATTTTGTTTTCCTATTCAAAATTATTTCCACTACAAAAGTCAGTTTTAAGAATTCCAGGTCACAGAGAATGCCCTTAGGCTCTATAATAGTACTGTAATTGAAAATACTAACATCACTTATAAATATATTTAAATTCATTTCAACCTTATGATAGCTTAAAAAATAAAAATGGTTACAGGTACATGGTAACTCCACCCCCTAAGAGGTGGAGTATAAGGAAGCTGGATTTGGTTATGATGCCTTCTCTGTCTGGAGAGACATTAGCAAATGTGGAATAACCAAAGGTTTGGAAAGCATTTGCATGTTGGGGCTTGCCCTTTCTCTTACAGCTGTTGAGAAGCCAGTTACCGTGTACAGACGCTCAGGCTAATGTATGTGATTGCTCAGTCACTCCCATCACTCCCATCACTCAGCCAAATGCTAGACACACGAGAGACACAGGAATTCCAGCCTCTAGTTGATCTGCCAACTGCATACACACAGACCACCAGAATAACCACCAAGCTGAGCCCAACCCAAAGAGTCAAGCAAGAAATCACCAGCTAATACATAAATGTTGTTTTAAATCCCTAAGTTTGGGATAGGCTTTTTTTTGTTTGTTTTATACAGCAAAACTAACTGATACAAACCCTTACTTAAATATATGGCTTCAATATATGTCAATATGTGAACATTCATAGATCTCAAAATTTACCTAAAGATACTATAAATTAATAGTTTTCATTTTATTAGTTATCTCAATAATTATAACAAAGGATTTTAGGATAGACATCATGTATTATGCAATAGCAGGCTACACTCTTGTCTGACTAAATGGTAGGCTAAACTTTGAATTAATACAAAGATTCTATGCCTTTTGGTTCAAACGAACTTTGTGTTTTTAGGAATTTTACATAGAAGTCCGAGATTTAAGAGTAGAAGGGTGGCTCCAACTGTGAATTCAAGAAGACAAGAGTCATATAATCAATTGTCAACTGGATTTAATAGGAATTTGTACAAGTTAATCTTTTAAAATAGCTTTTATTGTTTAGGGAAGCATTTCATAGGCTAATGGTCTTTGATCTTCTGATTATTTGTTATATATTATCAGACAGATTTTAGTGTTCTTTCGATCTATGTAACTATCAAATAAGTTCATTTGCTTCTTTGTTAAAGCATATGTGCTTAGGTACACATGACCTATGTCAAATTTATACAATATTGACATCAATCAAATAACTGTCAACTTGTACCCTGCATCTACTATTATGATAACTAATTTCAGCAAAATCAACATTTCCTCTGCTTCTCCAATTCTTCTCAAAGCAGAGATCCTTTGTATAAGTTTATTAATCTATTTGATTTCAGACTCTATCTACATTCAATGAAACAGCACACTGGCATTAAAAAGTCCTTAGCTGTTACTAATGAGAATTACCTTTCATTGGGACAAATCTTACACTGCAGGAAAGGCAGCCAAAATTCAACACTGGAGAGCTGAAAAACATCCACAATCCTGTAGAGATTATTCATTTTTACTCTTCAAATATTTATTTAACCTGTCCTGTAAAGATGGTGATATTTCCCAATGAAGAAGGCCAGAAATTGACTAAAGAAGCTTGCTAACTGCTGGAGACACATAAAAAATGCACTTCTTTAATATGCCCACTAAAATGTATTTCAGTGCATGCACACACACTGCAAAGTCTTTTTTTTTTTTGCTCCCAACAAAGAAGAGACCAACCATAGGCTCCTATTTACTTTTAACTTTAGTGCATTTGAGATTTAATGTGACCACAAGTTATCTTTCAGAAGCATAAATGAAGTAACAGCTGTGCTGAATGCAAATAAAGGTAATTCTGGTATCATCTGAACTGCTATATAATGCCCCACATTATAGTCAAACTCAACTTTTCCAGCAGTATGTAAACGAGGCCCAGAATTCTAAGTGATGTGTATCTGGTCCTTGGGGGAGGCAGAGGAAGAAATGGTTGGAAAGACATTTTCAGGGGCAGACAAAGTACAGTAAAGTGGGTGGGACTTTGGTTTCCTGTTCTTAAGTTCTTCGAGAGATTTTTGAGCCTTTAAAAGACCCCTGTGAGTTCTATGTTCAAGTAATCAGTTCTGAACACACATCTCACATGTGACAACCACAAGTGAAGCACTTTCTCAAAACTTCCACCAGTACACTTCCTGCCTATACAGACGTTGAGTAAAGAGGCTGCCATGAGAATCATTCTGTGATGGTTTTACATACCCAACTGGGCTTAACCTATGTCTCTCATTGCATCTTGGCTGCTAAGGGAATGTCACAGAATCCCTCTCTTAGGGAAACATTGTATTAACCTCAGCAAGTTTAATTTTTTCCAGTGGTCATTAACAGAGAATAGGATTTCATATCCATCCACAGCCATAACAGCTTTAGCACTTCTGACTTGGACCGTTGAGTGTAAAAGTCTTCCATATACTGAGTGGTTGCTGCCCAGAATGATCCAGAGGCAGGAAGGGTCTCAGGATGGGAATATCTCTGCCGATCCCTTCTTCCAAATAGTGGACAGTGTGTGTTAGTCACTTAGTCGTGTCTGACTCTGTGACCCCATGGACTATAGCCTGACAGGCTCCTCTGTCCATGAAATTCTCCAGGCAAGAATATTGGAGTGGGTTGTCATTTCCTCCTCCAGGAGATCATCCCAACCCAAGGATCAAACCTGAGTCTCCTGCATTGCAGGTGGATTCTTTACCATCTGAGTCATCAGGGATCCTGCAGTGAAAACTGTAATAGAACACATCACACAGGGGCAGCTGACCCTCACCTGAGAGTGTTGTCCACATGGCAGGGACACCGCTTGTCACATCTGATGCCATAGAGTCCTTCTGGACACAGGCGCGCTTCACAGCGGTCACCAGAAAAACCTGCTTCGCAGAGGCAGGAGCCACTCACGTGGTAACACTTTCCTCCGTTGACACACTGGCAGGTCTCCGCACAGCGAACTCCATAGGTGCCAACGGGACATTCATCCTGGCACCTGTCGTGCAGGAGGTGGGAGTGTCAGATTAGTCAGTGCCTTGTGAAAATAAACAGTAGGTTCAGATGGGTTTTGTTGTATACACACTCAGATCCTTTTGGGATTTGATATTTACTTAGTGATTGTCCCATCATAGATATGAAAAGCATTAAGAAAAATTATAATAGTAACAGTCATATAATCTGTTTAAAGAAGTAGTAAAATCAAAACCAAAATATGAATTTGGGATGGGAAGCATGTTTTATACCTGCTGCTGCTGCTAAGTCGCCTCAGTCGTGTCCAACTCTGTGCGACCCCATAGAATGCAGCCCACCAGGCTCCCCCATCCTTGGGATTCTCCAGGCAAGAACACTGGAGTGGGTTGCCATTTCCTTCTCCAATGCGTGAAAGTGAAGTAGCTCAGTCGTGTCCGACTCTGTGCGACCCCATAGACGGCAGCCCACCAGGCTCCCCGTCCCTGGGATTCTCCAGGCAAGAACCCTGGAGTGGTTTGCCATTTCCTTCTCCAATGCAGGAAAGTGAAAAGTGAAAGTGAAGTTGCTCAGCCGTGTCCGACTCTTAGTGACCCCATGGACTGCAGCCCACCAGGCTCCTCCATCCATGGGATTTTCCAGGCAAGAGTACTGGAGTGGGGTGCCATTGTCCTTGCTAAAGGTATACATAGCACTTTAGTAGATACCAGGAAAGGGAGAAAATGAATTGCCCAAGTGTGAGTCCCAGCCCATTATTAGGGAATTAAAACATATGCTGTCTCTCAAAAAATGAAATAATGAAATTTGCAGCAAACATGGATGGACCTGGATATTATCATGTTGAGTAAAGTAGTCAGAGAAAGACCAACATCATATAATACCACCTATATAAGGAATCTAAACAAATGACATAAATGAATTTATTTACAAAACAGAAATAGACTCATAGACACAGAAAACTTCGGTTACCAAAGTGGGTAGTGGGTAGAGGGAGATAAATTAGGACTTTGGTATTAACAGATACACACTACTATATTCAAAATAGGTAAACAACAGGACCTACTATGTATAGCATGGGGAACTATACTCAGTATCTTTTAATAACCTGAAATGGAAAATAATCTGAAAAATAATATGTATGTATAACTGCATCACTTTGTTGTTCACTTGAAGTTAACACAACATTGTAAATTAACTATTCTTAAATAAAATAAAATATATGCTTTCCCCATTTCAGAATGAAAACTTTGGAGCAAATTCGAAACCAAATGTTAATTCTCTTGGCTTTTATGTTGATATTAATTTTTAACCTCAGCCACGTGTCTATCCTTTCACACCTGAATGGCAATAACTGCTCCTTATTCAGAAAGTTTTGTAACTTGACAAAGAAAGTCTGAGCTATTGAAATCAGGTGTCCTCAATTTCAACATGGAAAACTCCCGCCAGGAGGCAGTAAAGAGACTGTGAGTTCCCGAATACAAAATTTTTATTAAGTGGGGTTTTGTCCTCTTGGAAAGAAGGGCTACCAAACATCAAGGAAAAAAAAAACACCTAGATCTCAAAAATCCACCTTATTATCTTTTAAAAAATGGCCTTAGATTGTGGGATGAAGATATGCTCTAGGTAAGTTAGATAGGGTGGGAAGCCGAGTTGCTGGAGGGACTCAAGAAGAGAAAATCCTCATGGCTCCATGGAGCGTATGCCCCGCTATTGGGCCAGCTTTTTCTTTCTGAGCAGGCAAGGTGACTTGATAGGATTTTCCGCAGCAGAAGGAGTGCTTTCTGCCAAGGGAGAGGCAGCCGGGGTCTTGCCTAGCCAGAGAGCTGCCACAAGCAGAGTACTCTTTGTGAGTCTCAGCAGCCCCTTCCCATGTGGCTCTCAAGTCATGCCAGACCCAGAGTCAAAAATGTAGGTCAGCACTGCATTTTTTCAGATGGGCACAAGGCAAGCAGCAAGTGCACAATAATGAATCCAAGCAGACTTCAAAGCAACAGGAAAGGGGCTGAAAAGCAAACATTTTCCACAAGGCTTTGCATATTTTTAATGATAGGGTGTGAGGACTAGCAATACCAGGGCTGGATAGGATTCTAGTTAAGAGCAGAGGATAAATCTTGAGAACCCTTTGATATTTTTCTGGTTAACTCTGGTTCTGACATATTTAGAGAAAAGGGACTCTTGCAAATTTAGTTTCACAGACTGCAGACTTTTTTTAATAGGCAAACTCTTCAAATCAATCACTTGACAAAGCATTAGAAAAGTTTTGGAGTAACTGAACTAAGTTCATTTAGCATAAAATCAGATGTGTGTTGCAAAGTTACACCGGAGTATACCTATTTTTAGACCAAAGTGTTTTTTAAAGGCACTCTATTTTTAACTTCTAAGCAGTTTTACTAAGCCAAGTCACTTAGTTTACGCCTCAAAATGTAAACTTTAGAGAAAGAAATGCTGTCAATCATCTGGCCTCTTCATGGCTCTGCTAAAGGTTGGCAAGACGGTTTGGCAACCTATCTGTCCAGATGTCCTTGCAAGGCAATACCAGAAAAAAATAAAAAGTTATGCTCAAGGTAAATCATATTACTAAAAGAAACCCAAATGCTACATTTTGGACTCCAGGATTTTAACTTGAGGAAAAGCACAGCTCTAAAAATGGGGAACAGGAGAGAAATGGGAAGCATGGGGAAATGTCTGCCACCAAAGGGGAGCAGTGTGACTATTCTATCTTGGCAGAGACTTCCTTCTTTCTGAGCAAACAAAATCCATAATAGCTAGGCATGACCCAGATTTACCTTTCTAACCTATAATTAAACACCTACTAAGTTTGTGTTTTAAACGGCAAAAAGCCATTCGAATTTTTCTTACGAAAGTAGTCAGTAAAGCTTGGTTCACCATCCTGCTTCTTTTTCATCAGTGTGGCACTTGTAAGAGAATCCTGTTAGTTTCCACCTACCATGCCAAAATGGTAGGATATCTTTCTAGAAGTAGATCTTTTCCATCTTGAAAATAAACACAGGGGTGAAGTCGATTACACCCTTCTCATTGGCTGAATTAAGAGTCTTTGTCAAGCAGTCTTACCTCCCTTTTGGGCTCATTTTTCTGAAAGAAGCATCATTTCCCAACAAATTTTATGCCCTCAATGTTGCTTTTGTGGTCCCATGTGGAATAGGAAAGTAATCTTAGAAGTCATTAAAAGAGGAAATTCTTTCTTAAGAGATGGCAGAGAGGCAGATAAAAATATAGCAATAAATACTGGCTACAGTAGAAATATGAAAATATGAAGTTCCTGTTTTATTTTACTTTTTAAAAAATTTTTTGAAATAATACCCTGTAATTTGGAAAAATGAACACACATTAAGTTGTGATAATCTAGTAAAACATGACACTAAGGCCCAAACCAATGAGGGTCATAGACTTGACTATCATTTTGATTATCTTATTGCATCTCACTGTGAACTTATGGAAAAGAAAGTGCATTAGCATGGAAGGGGTCCCAGGTCCCATTTTCTCCTTTGTCCTTTTATGTATGGCCTTCCAGAGTGGCCAGAATAATTGGGCCAAACCATGATTTACTGTGAAAGAATCACATTCCTCATCAGACCGGGATCAATAGATCAGCTGCCTGCCTTTCAAACACCTGAAACTGCTGCTCTTGGGAAAATATTTATATAAAGAGCACTGGGAAAGAGTCAGCTTTTCCTCCATACTGGAAGCAGAAAGGACCGCCTCCATTGAAGACCACTTCCGCATCCCCCCAATTCCTGTCTATAATAACTCTGGACTTCCCCTCCTTTGGCCCACACTGTGAGGACAGTACAGAACACAGCAGAGCGTAACATTCTGGGGCTTCCCCTTAACAGAGTCCATAACTGATCCACAGACCTCTCCACCCTACTAGCACGTAGGAGGCAACAATCATGTACATGGACTCGTGCTAGGCCATCAGAAGCCCCAGTGCAATGATGCCACGACAACCCATCAGCATTAGGAACACTCTTTCAGCCCCTTCAAGGGGTTTTTGTGAGGATCTGAGAGCCACATACTTGGCTGTGCCACATGACCCTTCCTCACCACACTGTCTGAAACCATCCCACAAACCCTACAGCCTATTATGTGGGCACCCCATGAGCTGCTCTGTCTGCCTACGAGGTGCCCGTTTTGTTTTTTCTGTGTCCTCTCTGGCTGGGAGGGCCATTCCCACCTCCGGGGTGCACTCTGGGCCAGCTGCCTGTGGTGGTACCCGCTTCCCTCTAGCCTGACCTCAGTGGTGACGTTTCGCTGACTTCTCAAAACAGGGGAAAGGGCAAATGGTCCTCAGACTGCTTTCCCCACACCTGCTGCCGCAAACGGTTGCACAACCACCCCCTGCCTCTTTCACGACGACAAAGGTGCTTGATGTCATTGTGTTGTGTGTATGTGTATTTCCGTGTATCAGAGTAGAACTGGAAACAAGAGTCATGTCATCAGTTCATTAAAAACAACAACAACAACACAATCGTTATAAAAACAAGTTGAGAAGCAAGTTCCTTCTTCACTTTCCTCTCTTACTCTGGCTCTTTGCCTGCCGGGCCTCAAATCAAAAATTCGCCTGAAAATTAGCTGTTATCCCCTTTCCCTGTGTTCTAAATGAGTATAAGCCTGCCTGTATGTTTGCTGATTTTATGTTCCTTGAATTTGAGACTTAAATCCAGACAGGGCAAGAAAACTATTATATTTAAATTTTTGGTGTCCAAAAATATTACACAGAGCTATTACTTAGGGTTCTGCTTGGCCCCATGCCTCTCTTGCCCTGATTCATCTTTTTGTGTTAAGACTCTAATACAACATGGATTAACAACCTCATTTTCCAAAATACAACCATAAACCAGGAAGCAGGGCACAAAACCTTTCTGAGTACCCCAATTACATGTTATAGAAACCATGTGCTAAGGTGCCAGGAATTCATAACACCAAAAATTAAGGAAAATACATAATCGTATTAATGAAACTAAACAAATATTACTTTAAAATTTTCTAATAAAAATAGGGATTTTTAAAAAACTACTCAAAGATGAAAAAGACCATCTACTAGAAACCAGTAACAAACAGGAAACTATACTAGAGCCATTTTCAATAAAATTAGGAAGAAGATATGAACTCCCACTTTTATCTGTATTTGTCAACATTCATTTAAAAGTTTGGGCTTCCCTCATAGCTCAGTTGGTAAAGAATCCACCTTCAATGCAGGAGACCCTGGTTTAATTTCTGGGTCAGAAAGATCCGCTGGAGAAGGGATAGGCTACCCACTCCAGTATTCTGGCCTGGAGAATTCCATGGACTGTATAGTCCATGTGGTCGCAAAGAGTCAAACACCACTGAGCAACTTTCACTATTCCACTATACTATTGAGAGGTTTAAATTAATGCAATCACTCAAGTAAATGACACATTACAAATATGGAAAAGAAGAGACTAATTTATCTTTATCTGTAGATAATAAAATAACCTTAGTGTTTGCTAAAAATAACCTGAGAATTAAATAAGAAGTTTGGTAGAGTGACTAAATAAAAAATAAATATGCAAAGGCAAGATTTTCTTTATCCAGAAATATCCAATTAAAACTTAAATGGGATTCTTTAAAAATTATAAAATACTTATAAATAAATTTCCTAAGAAAGTGTGAAGCCTAAATTGGAGGGAGAAAACACCCTACAGTATCTTATTAAAAGTCATAGACCAGAATTTTAGAAAGAAAAAAATTAGAGAGGAAGGTTAAAGGAATTTTTAATTCATAGATATCAAAAAATAATGATAGCTGATAGCTAATATTTATACCTGTCTCTTATACACATCTAGATGTGTATAAGAGACAGGCCTATTATGTGGGCACCCCATGAGCTGCTCTGTCTGCCTACGAGGTGCCCGTTTCGTTTTTTCTGTGTCCTCTCTGGCTGGGAGGGCCATTCCCACCTCCGGGGTGCACTCTGGGCCAGCTGCCTGTGGTGGTACCCGCTTCCCTCTAGCCTGACCTCAGTGGTGACGTTTCGCTGACTTCTCAAAACAGGGGAAAGGGCAAATGGTCCTCAGACTGCTTTCCCCACACCTGCTGCCGCAAACGGTTGCACAACCACCCCCTGCCTCTTTCACGACGACAAAGGTGCTTGATGTCATTGTGTTGTGTGTATGTGTATTTCCGTGTATCAGAGTAGAACTGGAAACAGGAGTCATGTCATCAGTTCATTAAAAACAACAACAACAACACAATCGTTATAAAAACAAGTTGAGAAGCAAGTTCCTTCTTCACTTTCCTCTCTTACTCTGGCTCTTTGCCTGCCGGGCCTCAAATCAAAAATTCGCCTGAAAATTAGCTGTTATCCCCTTTCCCTGTGTTCTAAATGAGTATAAGCCTGCCTGTATGTTTGCTGATTTTATGTTCCTTGAATTTGAGACTTAAATCCAGACAGGGCAAGAAAACTATTATATTTAAATTTTTGGTGTCCAAAAATATTACACAGAGCTATTACTTAGGGTTCTGCTTGGCCCCATGCCTCTCTTGCCCTGATTCATCTTTTTGTGTTAAGACTCTAATACAACATGGATTAACAACCTCATTTTCCAAAATACAACCATAAACCAGGAAGCAGGGCACAAAACCTTTCTGAGTACCCCAATTACATGTTATAGAAACCATGTGCTAAGGTGCCAGGAATTCATAACACCAAAAATTAAGGAAAATACATAATCGTATTAATGAAACTAAACAAATATTACTTTAAAATTTTCTAATAAAAATAGGGATTTTTAAAAAACTACTCAAAGATGAAAAAGACCATCTACTAGAAACCAGTAACAAACAGGAAACTATACTAGAGCCATTTTCAATAAAATTAGGAAGAAGATATGAACTCCCACTTTTATCTGTATTTGTCAACATTCATTTAAAAGTTTGGGCTTCCCTCATAGCTCAGTTGGTAAAGAATCCACCTTCAATGCAGGAGACCCTGGTTTAATTTCTGGGTCAGAAAGATCCGCTGGAGAAGGGATAGGCTACCCACTCCAGTATTCTGGCCTGGAGAATTCCATGGACTGTATAGTCCATGTGGTCGCAAAGAGTCAAACACCACTGAGCAACTTTCACTATTCCACTATACTATTGAGAGGTTTAAATTAATGCAATCACTCAAGTAAATGACACATTACAAATATGGAAAAGAAGAGACTAATTTATCTTTATCTGTAGATAATAAAATAACCTTAGTGTTTGCTAAAAATAACCTGAGAATTAAATAAGAAGTTTGGTAGAGTGACTAAATAAAAAATAAATATGCAAAGGCAAGATTTTCTTTATCCAGAAATATCCAATTAAAACTTAAATGGGATTCTTTAAAAATTATAAAATACTTATAAATAAATTTCCTAAGAAAGTGTGAAGCCTAAATTGGAGGGAGAAAACACCCTACAGTATCTTATTAAAAGTCATAGACCAGAATTTTAGAAAGAAAAAAATTAGAGAGGAAGGTTAAAGGAATTTTTAATTCATAGATATCAAAAAATAATGATAGCTGATAGCTAATATTTATACCTGTCTCTTATACACATCTAGATGTGTATAAGAGACAGGCCTATTATGTGGGCACCCCATGAGCTGCTCTGTCTGCCTACGAGGTGCCCGTTTCGTTTTTTCTGTGTCCTCTCTGGCTGGGAGGGCCATTCCCACCTCCGGGGTGCACTCTGGGCCAGCTGCCTGTGGTGGTACCCGCTTCCCTCTAGCCTGACCTCAGTGGTGACGTTTCGCTGACTTCTCAAAACAGGGGAAAGGGCAAATGGTCCTCAGACTGCTTTCCCCACACCTGCTGCCGCAAACGGTTGCACAACCACCCCCTGCCTCTTTCACGACGACAAAGGTGCTTGATGTCATTGTGTTGTGTGTATGTGTATTTCCGTGTATCAGAGTAGAACTGGAAACAGGAGTCATGTCATCAGTTCATTAAAAACAACAACAACAACACAATCGTTATAAAAACAAGTTGAGAAGCAAGTTCCTTCTTCACTTTCCTCTCTTACTCTGGCTCTTTGCCTGCCGGGCCTCAAATCAAAAATTCGCCTGAAAATTAGCTGTTATCCCCTTTCCCTGTGTTCTAAATGAGTATAAGCCTGCCTGTATGTTTGCTGATTTTATGTTCCTTGAATTTGAGACTTAAATCCAGACAGGGCAAGAAAACTATTATATTTAAATTTTTGGTGTCCAAAAATATTACACAGAGCTATTACTTAGGGTTCTGCTTGGCCCCATGCCTCTCTTGCCCTGATTCATCTTTTTGTGTTAAGACTCTAATACAACATGGATTAACAACCTCATTTTCCAAAATACAACCATAAACCAGGAAGCAGGGCACAAAACCTTTCTGAGTACCCCAATTACATGTTATAGAAACCATGTGCTAAGGTGCCAGGAATTCATAACACCAAAAATTAAGGAAAATACATAATCGTATTAATGAAACTAAACAAATATTACTTTAAAATTTTCTAATAAAAATAGGGATTTTTAAAAAACTACTCAAAGATGAAAAAGACCATCTACTAGAAACCAGTAACAAACAGGAAACTATACTAGAGCCATTTTCAATAAAATTAGGAAGAAGATATGAACTCCCACTTTTATCTGTATTTGTCAACATTCATTTAAAAGTTTGGGCTTCCCTCATAGCTCAGTTGGTAAAGAATCCACCTTCAATGCAGGAGACCCTGGTTTAATTAGTGAGGACAGTACAGAACACAGCAGAGCGTAACATTCTGGGGCTTCCCCTTAACAGAGTCCATAACTGATCCACAGACCTCTCCACCCTACTAGCACGTAGGAGGCAACAATCATGTACATGGACTCGTGCTAGGCCATCAGAAGCCCCAGTGCAATGATGCCACGACAACCCATCAGCATTAGGAACACTCTTTCAGCCCCTTCAAGGGGTTTTTGTGAGGATCTGAGAGCCACATACTTGGCTGTGCCACATGACCCTTCCTCACCACACTGTCTGAAACCATCCCACAAACCCTACAGCCTATTATGTGGGCACCCCATGAGCTGCTCTGTCTGCCTACGAGGTGCCCGTTTTGTTTTTTCTGTGTCCTCTCTGGCTGGGAGGGCCATTCCCACCTCCGGGGTGCACTCTGGGCCAGCTGCCTGTGGTGGTACCCGCTTCCCTCTAGCCTGACCTCAGTGGTGACGTTTCGCTGACTTCTCAAAACAGGGGAAAGGGCAAATGGTCCTCAGACTGCTTTCCCCACACCTGCTGCCGCAAACGGTTGCACAACCACCCCCTGCCTCTTTCACGACGACAAAGGTGCTTGATGTCATTGTGTTGTGTGTATGTGTATTTCCGTGTATCAGAGTAGAATTGGAAACAGGAGTCATGTCATCAGTTCATTAAAAACAACAACAACAACACAATCGTTATAAAAACAAGTTGAGAAGCAAGTTCCTTCTTCACTTTCCTCTCTTACTCTGGCTCTTTGCCTGCCGGGCCTCAAATCAAAAATTCGCCTGAAAATTAGCTGTTATCCCCTTTCCCTGTGTTCTAAATGAGTATAAGCCTGCCTGTATGTTTGCTGATTTTATGTTCCTTGAATTTGAGACTTAAATCCAGACAGGGCAAGAAAACTATTATATTTAAATTTTTGGTGTCCAAAAATATTACACAGAGCTATTACTTAGGGTTCTGCTTGGCCCCATGCCTCTCTTGCCCTGATTCATCTTTTTGTGTTAAGACTCTAATACAACATGGATTAACAACCTCATTTTCCAAAATACAACCATAAACCAGGAAGCAGGGCACAAAACCTTTCTGAGTACCCCAATTACATGTTATAGAAACCATGTGCTAAGGTGCCAGGAATTCATAACACCAAAAATTAAGGAAAATACATAATCGTATTAATGAAACTAAACAAATATTACTTTAAAAGTTTCTAATAAAAATAGGGATTTTTAAAAAACTACTCAAAGATGAAAAAGACCATCTACTAGAAACCAGTAACAAACAGGAAACTATACTAGAGCCATTTTCAATAAAATTAGGAAGAAGATATGAACTCCCACTTTTATCTGTATTTGTCAACATTCATTTAAAAGTTTGGGCTTCCCTCATAGCTCAGTTGGTAAAGAATCCACCTTCAATGCAGGAGACCCTGGTTTAATTTCTGGGTCAGAAAGATCCGCTGGAGAAGGGATAGGCTACCCACTCCAGTATTCTGGCCTGGAGAATTCCATGGACTGTATAGTCCATGTGGTCGCAAAGAGTCAAACACCACTGAGCAACTTTCACTATTCCACTATACTATTTAGAGGTTTAAATTAATGCAATCACTCAAGTAAATGACACATTACAAATATGGAAAAGAAGANGGCTACCCACTCCAGTATTCTGGCCTGGAGAATTCCATGGACTGTATAGTCCATGTGGTCGCAAAGAGTCAAACACCACTGAGCAACTTTCACTATTCCACTATACTATTGAGAGGTTTAAATTAATGCAATCACTCAAGTAAATGACACATTACAAATATGGAAAAGAAGAGACTAATTTATCTTTATCTGTAGATAATAAAATAACCTTAGTGTTTGCTAAAAATAACCTGAGAATTAAATAAGAAGTTTGGTAGAGTGACTAAATAAAAAATAAATATGCAAAGGCAAGATTTTCTTTATCCAGAAATATCCAATTAAAACTTAAATGGGATTCTTTAAAAATTATAAAATACTTATAAATAAATTTCCTAAGAAAGTGTGAAGCCTAAATTGGAGGGAGAAAACACCCTACAGTATCTTATTAAAAGTCATAGACCAGAATTTTAGAAAGAAAAAAATTAGAGAGGAAGGTTAAAGGAATTTTTAATTCATAGATATCAAAAAATAATGATAGCTGATAGCTAATATTTATACAGTTTCTAGATATCATTCAAGTTAATAATCACTAGTATTTATACAGTTCATAGAATCACTCAACTACAATAATAGCTAATATTTGGAAGATTTAGCACTGTTCTAAAAGCTTTAATGTACTCATTTAATTCTTATAACCCTAGAAGAAATTATAATTATTGTTTGAACATTATAGATGAGCATATTTCCAAGGACAGAGGTTTCAAATTCTTTGTTTGGGGCTAATATACTCTTCTGCCTCTCAAGCCTCTTTCTCTAATTTTACAGACACAGCTAACAAGCTTGGTTATCAAATCTTTCAGGATACAATGGATTAAAGAGCAAATTAGAAGCTGTAGGCTGAACAAAGCACTCTGGGTAACACTTTACCACCTAACACACAAAACGGACAAGCTGTGGATATAAAACCACACACCACACAAGCATCAGGAGAGACCTGTAAGTCCCACTGGGTCTTATTCCTATTACCACCACACAGTTAAACGACACACATTCTTAAGAGTACACGGCATCATAGGAAGGAAACTTTATGCCTGACACATTTTTAAAGATACCTGAGTATACACGCTATTTTAAAATAAATCTATCCAAAAATCTTTAAAATGTTAGAAGTGTTGGGGTTTGAAGTGGCTGCCCTAATCACTTAACTGTATAGGAATGATCCATCATGGGTTTCTGATATTTTCTCATTTTTTAAAAAAATGCTTTTTCTGCATCTTCAATTCACCATCATTGTCAGGGTCCAGTTGCTAGGCACTGAGTTGGGAAGGAATCTGTCAAATACACTGATACCTTAGAGATGCTTCTCGGAAGATTATAGAATAGTCACAGACAAATGGCAGTAAATGTGCTCCCTGGACCCTCCCAACTTCGCTTCCATACTATAGTCAGAGAGTCACAAGGCTGCCCTTACCTTTCCCCCGTGTACCCGGGACTGCAGTGACATTGGCCTGTGGCAGCATCGCATGTCCCTCCATTATGGCACTGACATTCTTGTGAACAGTTCTTTCCAAAGCGACCCTCGGGGCAAGGCTGACCACACACTGTGCCCTGCATTCAAAGAGACTTGGAAAATTAGCTGCACCTCCAGTCGGGGAAGGGTCAAAGAAGAGAGAGAAGGGAGAAAAGAGAGGAAGCAGGAAGGGAAGGCAAGGTATGCGAACAGGGCTGCACAAAGACTGGATAAAGGAGATTTTAGAACACAAACTCTGTTTATCACCTCAAAGATGTTAGAAATTCTAAATTGACTTATTTTCTTAGTAAGCCTAAATCTCAAGATACACGCATAGGTGGCAGCATAGTAATCAGAAGAAATACCTATGTTAAAAAAACAAAGTCACCTCAAATGATTATGGGAACCTAAGGCATTCACAAATCCTCCTAAGTGTTCTTCCTTGTGTCTTACATGTACAGTAAGTGAACAGCACTTATCGAGCATCTATTACATACATGATAACATCTGGCCCAAATGGAATATTCAAATACTTTACCATATGTTCTAGAGAAAATACACCTTATTGTTGGTTTTATTTCTTATACGGAAGCATTAAAAAAAGGATTGCCATTTTGTGTATCTGAATTAACATTAACATTGCCTAAGAAATATTTCAACAGAAACAATTCTAGACATTTTATTTTGGAAGAAAAGACACTTTTATTTTCAGCAGGTTCAACAAACATTTCTGGGCCAAGATCAATAGGAAAACTAATTTCCTGGGAGAGAAATCGAGAGAGTAACTTGGACACGTCTTCTCACCCTAGAAGCTGTCTGTCTGGTCAGATATTATCATATTTATTCCAGTCCGATGTGGAGAAGCATAAGATACTTTACCAATAAGTCAATGAAATACTCTACTATTTTCTACTTCCTTTGGCTACATAACTTGGCTTTGTAGTTTATCATGTATTTATTGGAGTTACTATTACATCAAACAAAATAACCCCAAATAACAGGGATTTTTACAATGTTTTTCACTGTTGGAAGCTGTTGCTTTGTCCTCCTTCTCTATAAAAAAGACAGACTGTGGGCACTCTGAAATTGGAGGCCAGCAAACACCAGATGGTTTTGTAAATGTTTATTCTGGATAGCATAAGAAAATACATTTCCTCTAACTCCTGGCTACCCACAAAGGCAGTTGGTGTGCTAATTAAGTCTCCTCTGGTGGTTTCTAGCTATCTACCAGTGAGAAAAGTTCTTCCAGAATCTTGGAACATGAAAAAGCCTTGGAGAGATTATTCAAATCAGTGCTTAAGTGAGAATCATCTATGTGCCAGGCATTGTGCTAAGCTGTGAGAATCAAAGATAAAGTCACAACCTTTAATTAGCTCACAATATGATGAGGGAGACAGATATAAAAATAGCTCTAACCCCTCATTCTACCACAACATATTGACATGACTAGATGAAATAAATATGCCAAGGGTCAGTCCATGGTAAGCCAGGGTTCTGGTGAAAATTCTCACTCTCTCAGGAACTACTCACATTTTGTAGTGGTCCCGTATAAGTTTTAGAGATGCTGTTGAAATACTGTTTGCAAAAAAGGATTAATGTGAGTCAATAGCTTTAAGTAGAATATTACTGGGCTTCCCAGGTGGCTCTAGTGCTAAAGAAGCTGTCTGCCAAAAAAAAAAAGAAAGAAAGAAAGGAAGAACCACCTGCCAATGCAAGAGACACAGGATACATGGGTTTGACCCATGGGTCAGAAAGATCCCCTGCAGGAAGGCACGGCAACCCACTCGAGTATTCACGCCTGGAGGACCATGGACAGAGCAGCCTGGTGGGCCACAGTCTATAGAGTGGCAGAGCTGGATACAAATAAAGTAACTTAGCATGCACACAGGACGTTATTAGTTGAAATATATACTTGTGTGTTTGACATAGGAATATATAGCCACCTATGAAAAGCACCTAGGATTACTGCACAAATAAAATGTTACAAAGAGAAGTATAACTTAGAAGCTCAGCTGCGCTTAGAGAAAAATGTCCTGAAACATTCAGTAAGAAACATCCATCAAGGTAAGGGTGCAGAATATACAGGAGGCTCTACTCAGCTGATGGAGAGGGCCATATGTCCACCTACTGGGACTCACGGTCCAAACTTGTGGTTACCAGCATCCAACCTCATGACCACTCCAACCCAGAAGAAGAAGAAGGCTTCAACCTCAAGATGAGGCAACTCTACAGACAATGTCTACACAAAAATTCTGCAAGTAACATTTCTACAGCTCATCCAAAGAACCAAGTAATGACCAGTGTTTGCAAAAGGCTGACTATAAGAAATAAAAGAAGAGAAGGAATCAAAGATATTTCAGCATTTCTACTTTGGGCAACTAAGAGAGTAGTGTTGGTTTTAATGAAGACAGAAAAAAAAAAAAAGGTAAAAGAGAATCACCTTAAGAAAGGTTTAGGTGTATGACAAATTTGGTTCTATGAACACTGACGTTGGCAGGCCTGCTTCCGGGTCAGTAGTTCTTCAATAGCATCTCTATTTGCCTCACCATCAGGCACTCAATAAAAGGCCCCCTTCCACTGACTCTATTGCTCCATGGAGTTTCTCCAGGCTCTGCTTCCTTGTCTTGTCTGCTTATCATTTCCAATTCTTGCCTTGGGTCTGATATTTCTTTTTCACTTTTCCCAGTGGTCTTACCATCTTGAACCCAATCTTACTTCCCATGATTCCGACTGGAAGTGGACTCCAAGTCTTCTTTGCTCTATTCCTACAACAAGGGCAATGCCGTGTCTGCCTCCTAAGGCTCCAGCCTAGGCATAGTTCAGGCAGATAGTGACCCCTGTCTTTAGGTGAAACTAGGGTGGGGATTCTAACAGCACAGTGACAAATACACATCTGTGTTCAGATCAGAGAAAGTCAAGGCTGAGAAAAATCAGCTGATGACTGTTAAAGTAATGGATCTTAATGAGATTTCCAGGAAAGATGTATCATGAGAAAAGAGAAAGACTGGTGTGAAACACAGGAAATAAAATGGTATATAAAGAAAGAGGGACTAGGAAAGAGATCTTTAATAAGAGAGGTAGGAGAAGGGGGTATCAAAGAAGTGGAGAGAGAGATTAGGAAAGGGAGGTGGATGAGCAGCAGAGTCAAAAGCTTTGGAGGAATGAAGCAGAATGAAGATGGAGGAGTTGTTATTGAAGCTGGCAATTACATCACTTGTACCCCTGCAAGAGCAACTTCACTACAGCTCATGGAGATGGAAGGTAGTCGTGAAGTAAACTGCTGTTCTGTTTTCTGTGTGTTAACGAAGGAAACAGACATTGGTCATTCACTCTTCTGTCTTCAAGCAGACTTTTACAGAAACCAACTCAGAGAAACATGAACTAATACTACTGCCTGATTTTAGAGTAATCTACCTAGTAAACCCGCTCTGACATTGTGTATTCCACATAAGATCAAGCCTGTGAGATACTACACAAAGAAAGAGTGTCACGGTGGAAACTGGGACGTGTAGTCAGGTACAGACCATTACTCTAAAGGCTCTGAGTTCTTCAGTACTTGCAAACCCTGACTGACCCCAGTGAGCCTCCAGATTCAAAGACCAAATAACTGTTCCACACAGCACTTAACCTGTTGAGAATGATGTTCACAAAGAATAATAATGATCCATAGAACATAGTTATGTATACACAATGGAGTATTACTCAGCCATTAAAAAGAATACATTTGAATCAGTTCTAATAAGATGGATGAAACTGGAACCAATTATACAGAGTGAAGTAAGCCAGAAAGAAAAACACCAATACAGTATACTAACACATATATATGGAATTTAGAAAGATGGTAATGAGGACCCTGTATGCAGGACAGCAAGAGAGATGCAGATGTGTAGAGTGGACTTTTGGACTCTGAGGGAGAGGGAGAGGGAG
>SJYX01004069.1:4547-25187 GCA_006410675.1 Oreotragus oreotragus | reverse complement strand
TCTAGTTCTGTGGCCACTGTTGAGTTTTCCAAATTTGCTGGCATATTGAGTGCAGCACTTTCACAGCATCATCTTTCAGGATTTGAAAGAGCTCAACTGGAATTCCATCACCTCCACTAGCTTTGTTCATAGTGATGTTTTCTAAGGCCCACTTGACTTCACGTTCCAGGATGTCTGGCTCTAGGTGAGTGATCACATCATCGTGATTATCTTGATCGTGAAGCTCTTTTTTGTACAGTTCTGTGTATTCTTGCCACCTGTTAATATCTTCTGCTTCTCTTAGGTCCATACCATTTCTGTCCTTTATGGAGCCCATCTTTGCATGAAATTTTCCCTTGGTATCTCTAATTTTCTTGAAGAGATCTCTAGTCTTTCACATTCTGTTGTTTTCCTGTATTTCTTTGCATTGATCTCTGAGGAGTGCTTTCTTATCTCTTCTTGTTATTCTTTGGAACTCTGCATTCAGATGCTTATATCTTTCCTTTTTTCCTTTGCTTTTCACTTCTCTTCTTTTCACAGCTATTTGTAAGGCCTCCCCAGACAGCCATTTTGCCTTTTTTCATTTCTTTTCCATGGAGATGGTCTTGATCCCTGTCTCCTGTACAATGCCACGAACTTCAGTCCACAGACAAGCAGAGAAACCTGCAAAGCCATTATCACAATTCTAGGTACATTCTCTCCTCCTAACCTACTTCAGGTCCATCTAGTCGTGGCTATGGTTTTTCCTGTGGTCATGTATGGATGTGAGAGTTGGACTGTGAAGAAGGCTGAGCACCGAAGAATTGATGNGTCTCCTGTACAATGCCACGAACTTCAGTCCACAGACAAGCAGAGAAACCTGCAAAGCCATTATCACAATTCTAGGTACATTCTCTCCTCCTAACCTACTTCAGGTCCATCTAGTCGTGGCTATGGTTTTTCCTGTGGTCATGTATGGATGTGAGAGTTGGACTGTGAAGAAGGCTGAGCACCGAAGAATTGATGCTTTTGAACTGTGGTGTTGGAGAAGACTCTTGAGAGTCCTTTGGACTGCAAGGAGATCCAACCAGTCCATCCTAAAGGAGAGCAGTCCTAGGTGTTCAATGGAAGGATAGATGCTAAAGCTGAAACTCCAGTACTTTGGCCACCTCTTGTGAAGAGTTGACTCACTGGAAAAGTCCCTGATGCTGGGAGGGATTGGGGGCAGGAGGAGAAAGGGACGACAGAGGATGAGATGGCTGGATGGCATCACCAAGTCGATGGACATGAGTTTGAGTGAACTCCGGTAGTTGGTGATGGACAGGGAGGCCTGGCGTGCTGCGATTCATGGGGTCGCAAAGAGTCGGACACAACTGAGTGACTGAACTGAACTGAACTGACCTACTTCAAACCCTCAGTCTAGCTTTCCATGCAAGAAACAGGGAAAGAGAGAAGAGATTTCAAGATGCATTCAGTTTTGAAGATGTGTCAGCATATGCAACTATTTCATTTTATCCTCATAATAACTTAATGAGCTAGGTATAATTATTCCAATATATCATGTGAAAAATGGACTTAGATGATAATTTGCTCAAAGTCACTTAGCATTCAAGTAGCAAAAGCAAGAGTTCAACCCAAACCCAGCAAGGCCTCCCAAGCTGTGATCTTGCACGTGCCCTGCAGACCATCCCATGTCACCAACACAATTACAGGACCTGCTACCATTGCACATCACTGGCTTTTGCCAGCTTTTCAAGAGGGAACAGTGTAGGACAAAAGTCACACAGGTGTTTTGAGAAGTAATACTTGTTTGCCTAAATGACAGTTCCCAGGTTCCAAAGTGTTAGTAGCAGGCTCATCAGAATGACTTGATAAGGAATGTTCCAACACGTCCACAGCCACACAAGTATTGACAAAACCAAGGCCGTAGGAAAAAATCTTTGAACAAATGAGAGATGGTTTAGTAAATCTCTTGTTTCTGTATAGACCAAGAATTAAGAAAGGAGAACAATTAGAGATACAGAGACGTACTAAATGGAGAGAGACTCCCAGAGGAGGGAACAAGGGCACATTAATACAGTGTCTTACCCAAAGGACTCCCTCATCGGGGGAGGGGGGGGGGAAGGAAGGATGAAATCATTTTTCCCTGAGAGAAAAGAGTAATGTTTACCATCACATTCACCTTGTTATAAAATTCATCAGTCACTTAGGTGGGGTACAATCACTCAACACTGGACAGGCCTGGACCTTAGCAGAGACACTGCAACCTCTTAGCCATGAAATCTGAACAAGTTCCTGACTTTCATGATACTTAATTTTCTGCCAGACGGGGATGGAGAAACATACTAATTACATCTAAAATACTTGTTGGTCTGTATGACACAGCACAGATCTGGTGGCAGCAGAAATTTTATTTCGTGGTTGGCTCAGTGAAATGTCCCAACCCTGAAAAAAACATCCTCCAGCTGTATATGAGGTTGGCATAACAGCCCTGTCGTTTGTTTGTATTATTTGCTTGTCTTGCATGAATCATTCATGCCAAAAAGGACAAGTTGGTTCTCACAATGTGAATTCCAAAAAACAACTTGCCCAGTAACTCCATACAGTAAAAACCAAGCCCTGGTATCCCTCTTTTCATCCGTTTTTTAAAATAAAGCCAATTGGAAAAAGCTCAGGTCTGGGATGAAACCCAGTGTTAATTTACATCCTATTCTTAAATGTCAATTAAAAACTGGATTTAGAAATTTCTCATTTGCTGATTAACGTGTCCAGAGAGGTCCAGGCTCATACATGAAGTTCAGAAATGTAAAAGGATAAACTTAGAAACAAATATGCGAACTTCTTAGAAATTGTCCTCTTGGAGTAAAGAAGTAGATGGTGATAAATAAAATATAGAAGATCTGCCATATTAGAAGGCGTCAGTCCCAGCACTTGATTTTCTCCTGGCTTATCTACATCCTCCAAGACCACAGAAACAGCCTTGAAACACATTCTGAAATATAATATACTTTCTTAAAACAACTGGTTCTGAATTATAGAGAATAACAAAAGGGCTCAATTCTGTGTACTTGTGTTAGGGCTAAACAAACCTTAGATGAGCTGAGTAGTCCATTTTTGTTCTGTGTTTTTCTTTTGTCTTGGTTTAATATTTCTGGAATCAAAGAAGTAAAATTGTGGAACTATATGGAGTTCTAGAACTTTGTGGATACATCTCTGCTGCTGCTGCTAAGTCACTTCGGTCATGTCCGACTCTGTGTGACCCATCTCTACCAGACACTTAAAACGGGATAATGTATTGAATCTTAGAACTCATGTTTATCATAGGGAAAGTGACGTTCGTTTATAATATATAACTACCCTCACCAGGGCTGCTGTTTAAAGTAACTATAAGTGCCCTTAACATCTAAATGTCAAGCATCTATTAGGTTATATCAGTCAGCTATATGGACGTAAAAATACATTTTTACATGGAGTTTCACTGTGATGTTCTCCATTGACTTTAAACACAGGATAATCTGTGATTATTAGAGAAATTAACAGGAAAGAAAATTGAGCCTTTCATAGTCTCATATGTAAACAAAGCACCAATAAGTCATTTTCAAGAAAGTATCTCTATAGAGTGAGTAGCTTTTAGAAGAGATCAAAATAATTTTCTGCTGTCTCAAAGGATAGAAAAACACGATTCTTCCTGAAACATAGACCCTTTCTTCCCAAGCTGTGGTTCCCTCAGGGTCTTTTATCACCCTGTGATTTCATTCCTTGTGCCTCGGGCTAACAAGGCTATGGTGTGTCATTCCCTTTTGTTAATGTAAAAGAAAAGATCCTCATTCAAAACATCAAGTGCTTTAAAAATAAAACAAGTTTGTAAAGCTTCTCCATCCATGAAGAAGAACAATAAAAATGTATTTTCCAGATCCTCTGAAAGCACTAAAACCTCATGTCCTTCACATGTCAAAAAGCCGGCTGGAGAGCTGACAGAGTGCCAGCAATCGCTGTTGACAACCACCCAGTGCTGTTTATATTAATATTATTCAGTGGCTGAGAGAGAACCTTTATTCTTCTTCTTCAAAAAATGTTTATTAAATGAAGTTTTGAAGCATGAACTGTCATTTTTTAACTACAGTGGATGCTTATCCCAAGTGATGAACCAGGGCAAAGGGCGTGAAATGTTTATTCTTTAATGTGTCTAAACATAAATGTTGATGTCTCTCAATGAGAGCATATTGATGACTCTATTCATGGTGCAGGAAAATCTCCAGGATATAAATTGTAGGCTGGGATTTGTAAGGGATTTGGGGGGATTATATTTATATTCACCGAAGTCAAAAGCATAATAACAACCTCGAGAGCCATTACAGGATATTTTGTTTTATAAAGTCTTGCCATAGTTTTGTTCTTTTGCTCATTCATTCTTTCATTAAAAAGGTACTAAGCAGTTTCCAACCTAGATAGCATAATGAAAAGCAGAGACATTATTTTACCAACAAAGGTCCGTCTAGTCAAGGCTATGGTTTTTCCAGTGGTCATATATGGATGTGAGAGTTGGACTGTGAAGAAAGCTGAGTACCAAAGAATTGATGCTTTTGAACTGTGGTGTTGGAGAAGACTCTTGAGAGTCCCTTGGACTGCAAGGTGATCCAACCAGTCCATTCTGAAGGAGATCAGCCCTGGGATTTCTCTGGAATGATGCTAAAGCTGAAACTCCAGTACTTTGGCCACCTCATGCGAAGAGTTGACTCACTGGAAAAGACTCTGATGCTGGGAGGGATTGGGGGCAGGAGGAGAAGGGGACGACAGAGGATGAGATGGCTGGATGGCATCACTGACTCGATGGACGTGAGTTTGAGTGAACTCCGGGAGTTGGTGATGGACAGGGAGGCCTGGCGTGCTGCGATTCATGGGGTCGCAGAGAGTCGGCCACAAAGAGCGACTGAACTGAACTGAATTGAAGCAGTTTCCATGGCTACTAAGTTCTTTTTGTTGAGTACTTACTATTGCTCCTCCCTAAGAGCTGTCCTCGGGGAAGGCAATGGCACCCCACCCCAGTACTCTTGCTGGAAAATCCAATGGAAGGAGGAGCCTGGTGGGCTGCAGTCCATGGGGTCGCTAACAGTCGGACAGACTGAGCGACTTCACTTTCACTTTTCTCTTTCATGCATTGGAGAAGGAAATGGCAACCCACTCCAGTATTCTTGCCTGGAGAATCCCAGGGACGGGGGAGCCTGGTGGGCTGCCGTCTATGGGGTCACACAGAGTCGGGCACGACTGAAGTGACTTAGCAGCAGCAGCAGCAAGAGCTGTCCTATAGTTTTCTTTACCCACTGGAAGAGACTGGCCCACAGTGAGACTTATCAGAAAAGAATGTGCTAATATAATAAGCCTTGCTTTGGTATTGGAGAAGACTCTTGAGAGTCCCTTGGACAGCAAGGAGATCAAACCAGTCCATCCTAAAGGAAATTAACCTTGAATATTCACTGGAAGGACTGATGCTGAAGCTCAAGTTCCAATACTTTGGCCACCTGATGCGAAGAGCCAACTCATTGGAAAGGACCCTGATACTGGGAAAGATTGAGGGCAGGAGGAAAAGGGGACAACAGAGGATGAGATGATTGGATGGCATCCCTAACTCAATGGACATGAGTTTGAGCAAACTCTTGGAGATGGTGAAGGACAGGGAAGCCTGGCAGACCGAAATCCATGGGGACACAGAGTCAGACACAACTGAGTAGCTGAACAACAATAAGCCTTGCAGTGCACAGGATGCTCGAGGAACACAGAGGCCTTCTATCCATTATATCCAGAGGCCTTCTATCCTCTGGGCAGAGGAGAGCAAGGACAGTGGAAGGCTCCCAGAGGAGGAGGGCTGGAGAAGTCCCGAAGGATATGTACTCAGGACTACCACTGGGCAAATACTTATCTCCATCCTGGATGTGAGAGGCTGAAAGGCCTTAAATGATTTGCTTAAACTCCAACAGTAAGAAAAACCAGGCTCCACACCCTTAATGCTAACAGGATGGTCTGAAAATTTTGTTTTCTTGAGTAAAAATAAAATTACTCAGAAGACGAGTACTATTTAATACTACAGCAAAGGCTCACATACCCACAACCTAGAATTAACTGCTATGAGCAGTGCATCGCATTTGCTTCATCACTTAATGAAAGAAATAATACATTGTAAAGTCCCTTTTATCTCCTTTGAACCTTATTTTCAGTTCTTTCCCTACTCCTTCTCCAGAAGGAACCACCGTCAGGATTTTAATGTGTATCCTTCTAGTCTGTGTGTCCAGAAATAATGTATTGAATTATTTTATTTATTAGTTTTATTTAAAAAATGTGTATATAACTGTACATCTTGATTTTTCACCCAATATTATGATACTGAGATCTACTAATATTGATGACACTTATTAATAGGGTGTATTATCAATACTACATAGAATTTTATAGGAATGAATGGCTACATGGCATTACACTGTGTTAACAATCTCCAATAAATTTATCTTTTCTCTTATTTAATGCCATTTTTACTTGTCTCTGAATTTTCACTGTTACATAGATGCAAAGACTATATCCCCTATACATGAATGCAAAGGTTTCTCCAAGGTATACAAATTATAAAGAAGTAAAAATACTGAATCATATGGTGTATACAAAGAATAATTTTACTCTAGAGACAGCCAAACCACTCTCTAAATTTATTCTGCCAACTTACTCTCCTGAGAGTAGTGTGTGGAGGCTTCCTTTCACATCCTCATCAAACATGCAACATTGTCAGACTTTTAAACTTTTGCCAGTCGGATGGTGAAAAATGACATTGTGTTCCTTTATCATGCACTTCCTCAGTTATTACAAGGATAAATATATTCTCATATGCTTATTAGCCAATCAGGTTTCCTTGCCTCTGAATTACCTTACTGTATCTTTTGCCTAATTTAAATTTGAGAGGTTTTTTTCCCTTATTGATCTGAGAGTTCTTTATATAGTCTATTTATCAACACTAATCTTTTGTTTTATATGTTACAAAAATATTTCCATTCTCTTCCTTCTCTTTTACTTTTGCTTACAGTGTCTTGTCCTAAAGAATTATTTAACTTTGGTGCAGTCTAATTATTTTAAGAACTAACTTTCAGCATGGATAAATCTGGTTTGTGTAATACTCATTTTACAACATTAGGTTATTTTTATTTGTAAGGATAAAGGTGCTTTTCTTTAGTGTATGAACAAAAATTCACAGCTATATACTAATCAAGTTCAAATCAATTCCATTAAAATTTAAACTTTTTTTGGAAGTTACTTCCATTCATTGTGTACAAGAGTAGTGAGTAGCAAAACCATTAGATTTTCATAGAATTATGGCCCAAGAGCAAGGCACTTATAAACTCTGCTATACTTATTCTACTGAAATAGTCTTTATAAGTGGTATAAATACCACTGTTTCATTATTTTCTACCCTTTATTGAATTTTAGTTTTATAAAAAATGTGTATATTATTGTGCATTTTGATTTTTCACCCAATATTATGATATCGAGATCTACTAATATTGATAACACTTATTAATATGGTATATTATCAATACTATATAGAAGTTCATAGGAATGAATGGCTACATGGAATTATACTGTGTTAACAATCTCCAATAAATCTACCTTTTCTCATAATCAATGCCATTTTTATTTGTCTCTGAATTTTCACCGTTACAAAGATGCAAAGATTATATCCCATGATTTCAAACATGATTACTCTGCTCTAATACACATGTACAAATATTCAAACATTTTAAAGTCAACTAGGTTGTCAATGAATTAAAAGGTATTTTGACCAAAGAAGGAAAAAAAAACAGTTTTTGTTTGGTCCTATCTTCCTGGAAGAAAGTTTCAAGTATTTTAAAAATATATATTCTTTGACACAATCACAAACAATAAGAAATTTGAAACAGTCATAAAAGATACTGGACTATATATTAAATCAGAGCACTTAATTTTAGATAATTAACACACACATAACCTTATGAGAGGAAATGTACATGGCTTTACTAAAATCAGGTATTAGCCTGCTTGATTTTACAGGTAAGGTAACAAGTGAGGCTACAGGATCATCTAACGTTGTACATTTCATCCCTTTACTCTGCACAGAACAGCTAGGAAGCACATTACTGCCATCAGAATATGGCTGCCATGTGATCTGAAATAATCTGTAGTCTGAATTCTTCACCTGATTTCTTACTATTCATACTCTATCTTGGTACAAATTATTAGCTAAGTTTTATATCCACACACAAAATTTCTACCTTGAGAAGTAATATCCTCAAGTTTAGATGGCAACATTTTTAATAAGCATTCTCCATTCAAGTAAGGACTGATTTTCAAACGCCTTTCTTAGTCATGGGGCCACCATTTCAGAAATCACAATACCATATGAGTATAGCTTATACTATACAAACTTTTTTCTCTCTCTTTTTTTTTTTTACACGAACTCCCAAACATGAACCCCCCTCCCACCTCCCACCCCACTGTCTATGTACACAGCGTCTTCAGAGTCTATGGAAACCACACCTAGTCCATCTTACCTGGCTTCTACAATCTCATTGCAACACCTAGCAAGTCCATTGGCCTTAAGAAGCCAGCCATGCAAAGTTCCAAGGAGGAGAGCATTTTCGTCAGAAGAAATATCAAGTGCAGTGGCAAAAATGGAACTACTGTGTTCCAGGAAAAAGAGGCAGAGCCTAAGCAGTGTGGTACCCTGAGTGACTGGTGGGATACAGAGGGGGCAAGGAGGTATGGACGGACAGATCAAACAGGGCTTGGTGGACTACATCAGGGCTTTGGCGTTTATTCTAACAGTAATGGGAAATACTGGGGAATTTGCAGAAGGAGAGCAGCATGTTCTGAAGTACATTTTGACAAGATCACTCTGGTCTCAGTAGAGAGAACTGACCCCAGTGGGGCTTGAGTAGATGCAACAGTAGGGAGACTATAGTGATCACAATTAAGAGAGGACGGTGGCTTGGATTTGAATAGCAGCAGGAAAGAGTAGAAAAAGGTTACATTTTTGAGGTTGAACCAGGATTTTCTGATAAACAGATATACAGGGCAATTACTCAAAGCTTAAAAAAAAAAGGAAAAAATCAATAAATGATGTGTAGTGGAGTTAAATAAAATGACAGTCCAGCCTTGTATTTACAGCTTATGAACGGACTAGAGTGGGTGACATAAACATCTATAGTGTTCTCAGGATGCCCAGAGCAATTCAAACCAGACAGGAATTCATCTGGTAAGGACATTCATGGTCAGAGGTTGGGAGAAAAACACCACCAGAGGCTCTGTCTGGGGAGCCTCTTGGCAAGCAGCTGTGAAGGAAGAGAGGCTCCTGCTCAAGAAGGATGTGGCCTGCAGGGCAAAATGTGTTTGCGCACGGGTGCTAAGTCATGCCGACTCTGAGACCCCATGGATTGTAGCCCACCAGGCTCCTCTTTCCATGGGATTTTCCATGCAAGGAATACTAGAGTGTGTGGCCATTTTCCTTCTCCAGGGGATCATCCCAACTCAGGGATCGAGCTCACATCTCTGGTATCTCCTGCACTGGCTGGTGGATTCCTTACCACTGCGTCACCTAGAAATGAGATATCCACTCCATCTATTCTCCATCTATTCTCTAGTCCACAGACTGGACTGATTCAAAGTCTGGTGGGAGGCACATCTGTCACACAAGGAATTGTTAAGTAAGTAGGACTTCTCTGGTGTTCAAATGGTAAACAATTTGCCTGCAATGCAGCAGACCCAGATTCGATCCCTGGTTCGGGAAGATCCACTGGAGAAGGGAATGGCAACCCACTCTGGTATTCTTGCCTGGAGAATCCTCATGGACAGAGGATCCTGGTGGGCTACCATCCATAGGGTCGCAGAGTTGGACAGGACTGAGTGACTAACGTGTTCACATCATTTATTGAGCCATTATCACGCCGCCAGGCACAGTGCTGAGTGCTGAGTACTCAGCAGGTATTGGATCATTTAATTCTCACAAATATATGACATAGATACTTTGAAACTTCTTTTAAGCTTACGAAAGTGAGGCATTGAAACAGCACAGAACTGAGAACCATGAAGTCTACGGCCATTCAGTTCCAAAAGGGAGTTGGGTGAGTAGCCCCTCCAAAGAGGAACCAACAATAGCCCAGATTTCAGACTTTGACGAGGGCAAAATCAGCAGCTTCTGTGTGTGACCGCTATCACTCACGCAGTCCATCAGTGAAATTGCTTTCGTGCAGTTCTGATGGAACACTCATTCTGAGCTCAGTCCTTCCCACCTGCCGTCAATGTCTGGCCCCCAGGCCAGTGAACCCAAATGATCCACTCTTATTCCTGCTGCTCCATCAACCTGATTTCTAAAGCAATTCCGACAGTGCGATGGGTATGTTAACAGCTTGCCACAAGGACTGGGCTGCAGTGTCTTCTCTCCCCAGACAATATCGACCCTCCGTTGTATCCAGTCAATAGACCTTGACATCAACAGGCCTTGCTGGCAAACAAGTCAGCTTTTTTGTGCCTTACAATTTCTGGCTTGTAATACCTTTCAAATGGATTCCCCCATTCGAATATCCTGCAGGCAAATTCTTATTACTTACTTCAAGCAGCACAGCATGTTTGCTTTATCTAAAAGGTTATCTGTGTTCTTAATGCTGTATTGGAAATGTTTGGGCAAATTTGGCCTCCTAGGCATGTTTTCACTAACTCTAAGTACATTTAACCCGAAATGCTATTGATGACTAAATAAACCTCAGTCTGGATATTTTAGACCAAAATTAATTAATTTCCATTTTTTGCTTCTATTTGGTACTAATGTCAAAAGTCTGGGAAACAAGCATTTGAGAACTATTTGCTGGCTGCTGGCTGACTCAGGATATGTGTCTCTGTGTGTTTCTGGATATGCCCTCTCGCCAGAGGATAAATAAATTTCTCTATAGACCTTTAGAAAATCATAAATAGAATTATATGGGCTGAGAGAACAAATGTGCTATTGCTACTCATACAGAAGGTTTAAAGGCTTTCTGAAACAAAGAAAGGTCTTGGGGATTGCAGACACATACTTATGAGAGTAAATCACACACAAAATCATAGGTTTGAAAGGGATGATACATATAATCTGGTCCAACATCCTTAATGTTACAAATGAGGAAATTACAAATTACTAAGGCATCCAACCAAATTGGTGCCATTTTAAATGACATGTTTGTACACCCTCCACATCTCTCAGGAACTTTCCTTTGCTATTTTGTCTGGCGGTGTCAGTCCTGCCTCCTGTTGTCATTCCCCTTGGTATCCCTGACCTCGTCACCTTCATGAAACCTCCTTTCCCACTTCAGAAGGCACCATACCCTTGTGGATAAAATTTCTGGCTCTGAATGAGATGCAAGTCCAGCTCGATTCTTTACCAGAAGTATAAACGTAGGCCAGACACTTAACTTTTCTGTGCCTCCATTTTCTCATCTGTAAAATAGGAACAAGAACTGTAACTCTCTCATCTTGTTGAGCATTGAATGCGGTTATTTCCTATAAAGCCCTTGCAATAATGCTTGGCACACAGGAAGCACCGGTTAATGATGATGCTGTCATCATCAGCATGTCTAACTTCTGCTCCTCTTGGTATCAGCAGGTCATCTCTTCTCTAGTTCACCAAAAGAAGAGAGGTCGTCAAATATGAATCCGCTCAGATCCTCCTCCCCACTGCCCATGAGCTCCTGAGCTCAGAAACCTATCCACATGCTGCCAGCCACTCTTTCCCCCCTCATTCTGTTGGGAACCGGAAATACTTTGTACTTCAATCCTTCCATCAGAGTCAGGATGCCATCTGTCTTCTCAGGAGCCATGTTCCCTCATTTAAATGACCTCTCAATTAAACCTCCAGACGTTCCCTCTCTCACTTCCCTCTTAGCGTCTTTAACCTTAAAACACAATCAAAAGCAAACACACACACACAAAACTTGCTCTTGAGCTTGCATCTGTCTTTTACTAACTCCCTCTCTCTTTGCTCCTTCTTGTTGACCTTCCAGCTAAGTTTCCGGAAGGTGAGTCTATGCTTCAGCATCTTTGCATCACCCCTGACCACACAGCAGTCTTCTTTCTGTTTCCAGCACTACATCAGGTCCTTCTTTTTAGTCTCCCCAGAACATCTCTCACTGCTCTACCCAGCACCATTTCTGGCTCCTTGCATCCACCTCTTCTCCTGAGGCTCTTCTCTTCCCCAGGACAAGACGCTTACATGTCTGTCTACTTTTCTACAGGCTTCAATCTCTGTGGGTCCAGCAACTGCCAACGGTTTCTCTATCCCCAGCATCCGGCACAGTTCCTTGCACACAGTAATCAATGAAAGTTCACATCATGAACACATGAATGACCGTCTCAGAGTCACACATTCAATCTCGTTAAATGAAACAAACATTCACTGTGCTCCAGTCACATGACAGCAGAGTGGAGGCTAAAGAGGTTAATAATACACAGCCCCTACTCTCCGGGAGCTGTTTATCATCCAGTGAGAGAGGAAGAGAAATCCAGGATTGATGAACAGACCCAAGATATTGATGGGGTGGGAACAGAGAGAGAACAGGAGAGAGGGGGAAAGAAAGAAGTGGAGGTAAGATGGATTAACATCATACAGACTAGGGTACACATCAGGATGCCAAGAAACACAAAATATGTGCGTGCTTTTTTAAATGTTCATTTAGTCAAATTTAAAAAGAAGCAATATACCTAAGTCTAGTTGAATAAACCATGATTTCTCTCCAAGCAAACAAACTCTTCTCAGTTCTCTCACACACCTGGTTTTTCATACAGAGGATACATTGAGACTCAGGAACATTGACTATATACCACATATAGGAATCTGTCCATCCACTGACAAGGTGAACAGTCATACTAAATCGCCAAAAGCAGCCTTTGTAAACTTGTGCTTGGGAAGGTAACGGTCAGACTTAATCTCCCATGTATATATCGAGAAGGAAAAAAATATACAAGACAGATAGTTGTGTGTGACAGTTACCAATTTATTCATTTTAAACTCATAATGTAAATAAAAGGAGCTATTCTTCTGGTTGGAATGACTTATCCTGATCATCAAGGGGGGATTGGGTTGCTGCTACAGAGTGGGAGAAAGCTGAACTCTGTCTGGAACCCAAGGGATTCTGTGGGGCACCTCGCATGCCCAGTAGTAAAGGTTAATGGAAAGGGTCAATGACCAAAACAAGGCAGGACAACTGAGAATTCAGGAGTGGAGGTTTGAGTCACTCCTCCAGGCAAAGAACTCTAAGCAGCTGAGGTCTGGGCTGAGAAGGGAGATATCTGAAATGGGGAAAAAAGAGTCCATATACCCAAGTACGGCCTGTGCATCATTACAGAAAAGAGTTCTCTTTGCTTGCAACATCTACAGGTTTATTTGTAGAAGCTATTTTTTCTTCTCTTTCTTTGCATTTTATCTTATATAAAAAAAAAGTTGTTGGAAGGTAGCTTTACTATCTAGGTAACAAAATATTTGACTTCCTTGGTGGCTCAGGAATAAAGAACTTGCTTGCCAATGTAGGAGACGTGGGTTTGATCCCTGAGTTGGGAAGATCCCCTGGGATGAAAAGGGCAATCCATTCTAGTATTCCTGCCTGGGAAATCCCATGGACAGAGGAGCCTGGCAGGCTACAGTCCATGGGGTTTCAAAAGAATTGGACAGAGCAACTAAACAACAGCAACAACAAAATATTCCGTGGAACTTCATATGAATTTCAGGAAAATTTAACAGAACCAGCAAAGGATACTACGACTGTTGGTACCTGCATCTCTTTATTTTGAGGAAAGAGCAAAGAGCATCCTAACGTGTACGATGGCAGGTTGTGTTTTATTAGATGGAAATGCTGAGTTGTTTTGTTTATCTGTAAGAATTCAAATGTGTATAGAAAGGTGTACAGGAGACCTAAGGAACCAAAGGAGTAGATTGGACGTACTTTATTGCCTCTCAGTGCTAAAGTTATCCTCCATTTTTATCTACAGAATGGATATGGGCCATGTACATACCCTTCCTTGCCAGCTGGCTGACTGTTAAGCACTTTCCTAGGGTGCTGAGAGACACTGCAAGAGGAAGGCGCTTCCCATCGTGTTTCTAGTGTGCCAGCTCAGCTGACTCCTGAAGTGCCTGCACCTCCAGCATGGGCAGCTTCTTTGGCATTCAGCTCCTACAATGCATTGTGATGAGCAGCACCTATTAGCTAGCAACATCCCAGGCACCTCCCTCGGGCTACCAGTCACAGAGCGCTTTTGATAAGACATGTCTCCAGAACAGCTTTCTCAAGCATCCTATGGAACAGATTTCTAGCAAGTTCCAGACAGCAGATTTCTAGCAAGTCCCATGAGGAGTAAACCACAGCAGCCTCTCTGCCGTTCAGTAAGCTGTGGCTATGTTCTCATAAGGTCTGTACCATACCCCTACTGGGGCTTCCTCTTTGCGTGTTCTATCTCAGCCCTGGGAGTATGGGTGTCCCTTATATTTTCCATTCTTGTATTCCTTTCAGTGTTATCTACTTTCTACTAGCCAATACCCACAATCATTTCCTGTTACAGCTAATAATTCTTTTTAATAAACCTTCCTTGCTCAAGTTACAGCATTTTCCAGGAGCAATGAGCACCTCCAGTATCCAGATCTTGGTTTCTAAATATGATTTTTTAATGGCTCATTCTAGGACTGAAGTAGGAAAAACACAAAGTGAGACTGGAGAATCCTACAGTAGCAGAAAGTAAGGAAGTGCTCAAAAGACAGAACAAAACAAAAGAGCCGAACAAAAGGACCAGAGCATGTCAAAAGGACTCAGAAGCCACGTAAAGCAACGCCCAATTGCCAAATCTAGAGCAATTTAAACAACAAAATAAGATATTGATTTTCACATAAATATATATAAGCCCACACTGATACAAATGACTGACTAAATGGGAGAGAATAAACAAATCTTCTTTACAGATGAATTCCAAATAACATTTATAGATAATCTCTCCTCCCAAAACCATGGAGCTTAATCCCTACCTTTCACCCTTGAGGGTAGACTAGACTTAGTGACTTATTTCTAGAAAATAGAAATGGGAAAGAGAAAAAATAATAACTTTATGTGGAGAAATCTGGCAAACACTGCTGCTGCTGCTGCTAAGTCGCTTCAGTCGTGTCCGACTCTGTGCGACCCCATAGACGGCAGCCCACCAGGCTCCCCCGCCCCTGGGATTCTCCAGGCAAGAACACTGGAGTGCGTTGCCATTTCCTTCTCCCTGGCAAACATGACACATCACTAAATGATGAAGGTTAACTGAGTGATGACATCATCGGTGATGTCATGTGAATATCATCATACCCCTGGTAGAATGTCATGAGGTGGGCACTTCAACTTTGTGGTATTCTTCTAAAAACTTGTACCTCTAGTCTAGTCATGAGGAAAACACAAACTGAGAGACATTCTGCAGGATACCTGGCTAGTTGTTGTCAAGGCTGTGAAAAACAAAGGCTGAGTAATTGTCACAGACCAGAGGGGACTGGAGGGACATGATGATGCGGTATAATGACCAGGACTGGATCTTGGAAAAGAAAGAGGACTTTAACAAAAAGATACTAATAATGAAATTCAAACAAAGTCTAGAGTTCAACAGCAATATACTAGTAGTGAACCAACTAGTAGTGCATTCAGGTCAGTTTCTTTTGGCAATTAGTTTTGCCAAGCTAATGCTACCTTAAGATGTTAAAGGAAAAACTAGCTGTGGGTATGTGGAAGCTCTCTACTATCTTGTAACTTTGCTAAAATTGTTCCAAAATGAAAGGTTTAGTCGAAAAAATTATTGCAATTTCTGTGTCCTGATTGGACTCTGACTAATACAAGGAATTGATCTAATTAAAAAAGAAATCATTTTCTCAATCTAACATATAGCATCAAATATATGCATAATGATAACCAGAGAGGAGGATACAGAGAGATAAAAATCCTTGGGAACTAGGTCATTTTAACTCTGCTACTTAATAGGTTACTAGAGTATGCATTTGCTTCAAGAATTATTTGGCTGAGAGTATTAAATCACACACCTCCTAATGAGGCATATTAGGGTAACAACTACAGACAAAACCCAGGTAACAAAATTCAGTGCTCTGACTCAGAACAGAATGTAGGTGCTTAAAAAAGGTGTCAGAAATGTTTTCTCAGAAATCTGTCCACATTTATTGATGCTTCTGTTCATGATAATACCAAAAAATGAGCTGTGGTGAATAAATTAAAAGTCACCTCAGTATCTTCACCCAGAATTGAAAGAACATGTGTTTCTTTCTAGAAGAATTCCAGAGGCTTCATTAAAAAGTTGGTCAATTTCCAAAATAAATTTGAATAATTTTCTAGAAGGCCTAAGTCAGGTCTAGACAGTCTGAAACCCATGTTGGCTTTCCTTTCATTTATACACACTTCAGCCTGATCTCTTAGCACGAGGTAAGCTGCAGCTCTTAGGGGACAAAGTGTGACTATGAATAAAATTATTCCACAACTTTCCCCCTGAAATTAGTAATAACAAATCTCATTTTTCAGATGAAGAATATAGCCACTCTTCTCTTTCTCAATGGTTTATACAATAATGTTATTTTTCTTCTAAATGTGTAAGCACAACTGATCTTGAAGCTGGAAAAGTCAGTGAAAGCAACATTGCATTTGAGGTCAGTTAGCCAAAAAAGTGGACATGAGCCAGATCCCACATCCTAAACATTTTGCCTCAACAGTGTGAACAAAATGCCCACTCTCCTCCTGACCTTCAGCAGAAGCCAAACAAAACCCTGCAAGACAGGTACCCATTGGAATGGGAACCCTGTCAGGGCCAGAGAGACATGCACACACACTCCCTAAGACACAATAAAAAGGCTCTTTCACATGGAATGTTCTGTGCACAGACAGCACAGGGCCTCCCTTGGAGATCAATGCTGTTTTAGAGATAGCCAGGAAATCACAAGCCTAAACAAAGTAGTTCTAACAAGATAAAGAATAACTTCCCCAATTCCAAAGGGAAGCAAGTAAAAATTCCTAAAACCAGCTTATCTATCATACATAGCCTGATGTTCTTTTTGACTGGTTTCAGAAATTCTTTGGTGGCAACAAGGACAAATCTGAGTTGTCATGAGGGCTTGGTAATCTGAAAACTATTATTCCCTTTCTCTAAGTGTTAACATTTCATGCATTACAACTGAGTTGCACTTGAGCTCTTTCTCACATTTTTCAAGGCAAAATGAAGTATAAAGGAAAAGGAAGAGTACACAATTACACGCGCAGCAAGGAGTTAGCCAGAAAACTTGTTTTAACTGTGAAATTTAGAAAAGCAACTGTATTACATGACATTCATCATTTAATCCTCATAATCATGAATACAGGATTTTAAGTACAATTTGTTTATCATCCAAAACACCATCATCTTAGAATTATAATTCTAATACAATGGAGACAAATTATATATTATGAATTAGTACCTAAATGGTCACAAATTTTCATTTACTACCAGTAATTCACGCCAGTTATCTGAGAAAGTACTTATTACTGGTACCTCAGAATTCAGAAATAAATAAACAAATTAAGCATTGAAAATATCAATTTTGCTCCTGCTTTAAAACCAACAAGTGGTAAATTTTCATCACCAAGAAAATAGATATATGAACAAGTAAAAACAGATGTCAGAATACAATAGCTGTGTTACCACAACTGCCTTACTGAATGAAGGAATCTGAATTCTGGATCCTACTCTGGAATATGTATTCACATTCATAGAAGTATCAGAATCAGATTACTGAGATCTCCTGCTTTCCAAGTGTCTTTCTTTATACTCTATTCATAACATGTATAATACATGTAGAGATGTCAAAGAAACACTATTTGTGAGCTGGGTTGGGGATCACACCACATTCTGCACTGGGCTGCAGAGGGAAACCCATGGAAACAAGGGGCTCATACAGCAAAAACATCCAGAGACAGACAACGGCAGGTGCACACTTACCACTGGAGCAGTTGGTCCCACCCCAGCCAGGCTCACACTGACAGGTGTTTGGAGCAATGCAGCGACCATGGACACATTTATCAGCACAGTGGGCTGTCAGAGAGAAAAATCAATCAAATAAGGAAAGTTGGCACAAGAAAAAAAACCCCAACAACACAGCTGTTTCACATATCAGTCTCAAGTATCGCTTAAAAACAACATGCATGCTTGATAATTGTCTTCATTCCGTTCCTCGGTCCTCTTGCAGTCCTCTGTGTAACCAAACAATTCCCCTTCTTATTTTGATACCTCCGAATAAATGCCTTCATGTCTACTATGTAATTCTACTTCATGCTAAGTTAGGAAAGACGTTTCAAGGAAAACTGCCTGATCTACTTTTAAAAAAATTATCAGTGACTACCAAATACATCCTCTTTGTTGCAGCAGACGCATATGTAGATGCACAAACATACCACAAAGCAAGATCTCAGGACTCCAAGGCCACAGAGGAGACCAAAAGGTATTCCCTTCACATAATACCTTTACTAGAAACAACAGTCAAATTTCTCTGTGCATGTGTTATTCATAACTACGACACAGCAGAGACAGATATCCTTTGTTGAGGAGAATAGCTGAAAAATGTCATCCAGGTCTTTAGGAAATAGTAAATCTCAGTTCCCATTTCATTACTGCATATTATTGGTATGACCCAACCTGTGAAGATAGGGGATATCATTGCAAACATGAGCAGATGGGTAGTCTGATGATTTCCAAAACAAAGCTCAATGGATAGATAGAAGGGGACATCAGAAAGATGTGGCGTTGAACGTCAGTGTCACTCACATGGCTAAACCTTCTTTAAAGTATATGGATATATGAGTAATTGTGAAAACAATTCAGAAAAGTTTGGATTTAAGATCTTCCAAAATTTTACTCAAGGATGGTATAAGCTGTCCTACGCTTGAGAGATAAGTTTTATTAATTCATTTGTTATTATAAAAGTAAAATGGAGCTACTCCTCAATCATAAAATACCAACAAGCAAAATAAACCTGTCTCTTAAGGAAAAAGAGAAAATTATAATATTTTTCAATTTATATTTCCTCAATAAAATGGGGAAAAAGATCTTTGTGTCATTAAATATCTTTAGTGTGATTTATATACTGTTGTAAGTCTACATTGTGTATATATTTATTGTATTATTATCAGATATACATATATATATATGTTGCTGAGCCAAAAGTGATCATCACTTTTAAGGTTTTTATCAAGAAAATTTAGACATGAAGAGATATAAGGGAAAGACATTTTAGGTGAAGGGAAAGCAAAAGCAAGGGTAGAAAGAAAAATAAGTGGAAGTGAGAAGATCTGTCTGGGTGCAGTGTTTGGAGCAATATCTTTGAAAAGAGAGAGAGATACTTTGAAAATCAAAGTAAGGTATCAGGACTTTATTCTGAAAATTAGCGGGGAATGTTCTAAAGAAAGATATAAATTTGTTACAAGAAATCATCAGGTAGGTCAGCTGATGAGGACACTGCAACAAAATAGAGTGATCAAAAATTTCAGGAAATAAAAGTCTATGTCCTATTACCAGAATAATTCCTTAATACCCAAGCAATTTGGTGCAGGGTACCAGCCGTATGAGCTAGAGATTTTGACACCAGAGTTCCAAGGAGATGCTTGTATGTATGTGCTCAGTCACTCAGTCGTGTCCAGCTCTTTGCAACCCCATAGACTGTAGCCCATCAGGCTCCTCTGTCCATGGGATTCTCCAGGCAAGGGTACTGGAATGGATTGCCATTTCCTTCTCCAGGGGAATCTTCCCCACCCAGGGATTGACCTGTATCTCCTTCTTTGGCAGATGGGTTCTTTACCACTGAGCCACAATTCCATATGTAACTTAATTAAAAGCAAAATCTGTCTGTAACATATAAACACAGTGCCCTATAACATGCAGACTTATGCTGCCAAGTCAAGTTGATATGTGCCAATCTTAGGATTCAGTGTCTCCTGCCATTTCCATGCATGTTTCATATTGTAGATGGTCATTCATTCAAAAGGACTTACTATCATTTCTTTAAATTTTAGGTATGCAAGTACAAGACAGCAAAATGCCATAACTGGAGTATGTAAGGTTTCACAAAATGTCACACAATGCCCAGAAGATGTAATAGGACGTTTAACAGGATGCAGATTTTTATATCCTGAAATTTTGATCACTCTATTCTGTTGCAGTGTCCTCATCAGCTGGCCTGCCTGATGATTTCTTGTAACAAATTTATATCTTTCTTTAGAACATTCCCCGCTAATTCTCAGAATAAAGTCCTGATAGCTTACTTTGATTTTCAAAGTATCTCTCTCTCTTTCCAAAGATATTGCTCCAAACACTGCACCCAGACAGATCTCACTTCCACTTATTTTCCTTTCTACCCTTACTTTTGCTTTCTCTTCACCTAAAATGTCTTTCCCTTATGTCTCTTCATGTCTGAATTTTCTTGATAAAAACCTTAAAAGTGATGATCACTTTTGGCTCAGCAATATATATGGGGTGTGTGTATATCTTAATATAATATATAATTTCCCCTAATTGTGCAGGGGATGGTCTGGATCCTGAATCACACTGTTACACGGTAGCATGTACACCCAGGACACTCACATCTTACAGGGGATGCTGGCA
>SJYX01004068.1:160971-176662 GCA_006410675.1 Oreotragus oreotragus | reverse complement strand
TGAGTCTGAGTGAACTCCGGGAGATGGTGATGGACAGGGAGGCCTGGCGTGCTGCAGTTCATGGGGTCGCAAAGAGTCGGACACGACTGAGCGACTGAACTGAATTGATAACTTCCCTGTAATTATACTTTAAGATAGACAGGGCACTTCAAGTTTAAACGATTCTACTTCTATTGTAAACACAAACAGATAGACAATTCTTCCCCTCTTCCTCTCAATTGCTCTAATAATAACATTTCCCTGCTATTCCTGGAATAACTGAATTCTTTTACTAGTAGAAAATTGAAGTGTGTGATGCAGGTGGGCCAAAGGATCTCTTATACTTTCTAAATAGAACTGAGTCAAAAATCTTCAAGGTAAGAAACAAATGGTTAAACACACACACACACTTAGAACATGTCTAGCACATAGAATGCACTATATAAGTATTACCATTACTATTATTTAGCAAAAAATTTTTGAACTGTTTTCTCAATTGAATTATCATTGATTTACCAAAGTTTCATAGTTGATGTGTTATGCCCAAGTCGCGAAATCTCCCAATGACCACCAGGGAGCCGATATCCGATGCAAAAGCAAGAGAGTTTTTATTACCAAGCTCGAGATGGGGCTCCCATGGTTACCGAGGCAGCCGCTAAGGAGAGGAGCCCCAAGCTCAGGGTATTCTCGCGCGAAAAATTCGAAAACGGGAGTTTCTGGGTTGGGAGTACCTTCTGTGGAAGGGTTAGGTGTTGGGTTCTGATTGGTTTTCATTTCCCGGGCTTAATTCGAATTTCGCGGGCAGGTCATAAATCCTGAAGGTAAAGTCAGGAGATCCTGATCTGGGATCTGATTGGCTCGCAGGTGGTGGGGTGAGGTCAGGGGATTTCCAAAGACTCTTTCCTCAGAACTCTAAAATGGAGTCTTTTTTTAACAAAATGGGGTGGCTTAGGTTCTTCAGATGTAAAAGTGTTGAACTTTAAAAACGAATAAACAGTGGCACTCTTTCTGGGGTAAGGTCTGAATAATGACCCCAAAGATAACCCAAGTCCCAATCCTTGGAGCCGGTGAATAGTACAGAGAAAAAGTGAAAGTGAAAATGTTCGTCATGTAATCATGTTGGACTCTGCTATCCCGTGGATGTATCTGTCCATGGGATTTTCCAGGCAAGAATACTAGAGTGGATTGCCATTCCCTTCTCCACGGGATCTTCCCAACCCAGAGATCAAACCTGGGTCTCCTGCATTGCAGGCAGATTCTTTACCAACTGAGCCACCACCAAAGCCCATTATAGAGAAAGGGGGGTTAGTAGATGTGATTAAAGACTTTGGATGGAGAGATTATCCTGGAACACTCAGGTGGGCTGGTTAATCGCAAACACCCTTCTGAGAGGCAGGCAGAGGAAGATGTGACAGAGAAGAGAGAGTAGATATGATGACGGCAAAAGCAAGATGTGAAGATGTTAAATTGCTGGCTTTGAAGAACGAGGAAGAGGGCCATGGACCAAGAAATGCCTGCAGCCACCAAAAGCTACAAAAGGCAAGGAAACATTTTCCTTCCCCAGAGACTTCGGAAGGAGCACGGCCCTGTGACACCTGCCCTTGAGCCCAGAAAAACTGATTCTGAACTTCTGGCCTCCAGAACTATCAGAGAATACATGTGTCAAAGTGTTAAGCCACCAAATTTATGATCATTTGTTATAGCAGCCATAGGAAACTAAAGCATGTTGTTTTCTTTCTTTAAATTAAATCTTCTGAAAATATTTTATTGTGTTTTATTATATCTTACAAGTGACAACCACAAAACTTTTAAAAGTTAATGGAAGCAAAGATTGAGGGGGTGAGAAGAAAATTCAGAAGAGGCCTCAAAATGGAAAAAAAGTCTACCCTTTTTTCATTCTCTATAAAGATCCTAGAAGTATTTGGGAGGGAAATCTCAGATTATGGTGACTGCTCTTTGGAGAGTTCAAGATGGAGGGTGCAATTCAGCTTCTTACTCTAGAGGCATGTCCTTGTGTTCTGAGGTAAGACAAGTTTACATACTATGGAAGAATTTAATAGAATATACACTTTCTTACTATGTTTTAAATTTCAGCTTTATTGAGATATAATTGACATATAAAATTGTAAGATAGTCCACGGAGTAGGAAAGGGCAGTCTACTCCAGTATTTTTGCCTGAAAAATTCTAAGGACAGAGAAGCCTGGCAGGCTACAGTCCACAGAATTACAAAAAGTCTGACATGGTTGAACATCAAAAAAACAAACAAACAAGGGCCCACCCTAAATCCAGGTTGATCTCATCTCAAAATCCACAATTACATACATAAAGATTGTTTTGCAAATAAGGTCATCTTTGCAAGTTCTAGAGGTTACAACTTGGACATACCTTTGGGGGCCACTATTAAACCTGCAGCAATCTGGTAAGGAAAAAATAAAATCTAAGACAGTTCAAGTGTACACTGTGGTGACTTGATATACGTACATGTTGTGAAAGAATACTTTCATCTATTAACTAGCATATCCATCACCTCACTTATTTATCTTTTTTCCCTTTGGTGAGAACATTTCAGTTCTATTCTCTCAGCAAATTTCAATTATACGATACAATTTTATCAACTCTCACCACCAAGCTTTACATTAGATTCTAAGGCCTTATTCATCTGACAATTGAAAGTTTATACCCTTTTACCAACTTCTCCCTATTTCCCCCACCCTGCACCCCTGATAATCGCTTTTCTATTTTCCCATATGTTTATTTTAATATAAAAGAAATCTATATACACCTAGTATTAATATCTTTAAAGTACTATTGCAGCCAAAGAATTTGAAAAAAATAAATACATTTATATGTATAACTGAATCACTTTGCTGTATACTTGAAGCTAACACAACTAACTTCAATATAAAATGTTTTTACATGTTGTAATCCATCTCAAAAATAATGGAGGAAAATCAAAAAATAAAATAAAAAAACAATAAAAAGAAAAAAATAGAAAAACAAAAAACCAAAGAGTTCCATTGTATCCTGTTATTTAATTTGAACATCAAAACACTAGACAGAGCAAATAGTGTACCCATTCTACAGATGAGAAACTCCTTTTTACCGAAAAGAAAAAAGGGAGGTAGCTAGGAGCATGGCTGGAAGTCAGTTTCTGGTGAAACATGCAAGAGGGTCATGCCCAAAAGCTGTGGCTCCTGTCTAGGGAAGAAGAGCACTTAATCTATAGTGAAGAGGAAGGAAGTAGGGGTACCTGAGTGGGGGCAGAGTNACTGGAGTGGGTTGCCATTTCCTTCTCCGCACCCCAGCATAAAGTGGAACTAATGTGCACCTATTCAGTATCCCGAGAACAGGTACTAACTTCTATTGGCGCACTGTGTGCTGATACTGGGTGTGACTTTTTTTACTTTGTTCTCAAGGATCAGGCTTCATCATGGCAGCTATTCTCAAATTCAGATCTGGAACTTGAAATCCTGGGTTTGGTATCCGTTAGCATAGAAGGAAAGCATCACACATGAAATCTCTTTTAAGAGGGGAAAGCAGAGGAATATAATGTCAAATTGCTGCAGAGAAGTGAAGATAATGTTGGGAGAAAGGTTCCCAGTGTATCATAAAACCAGGGAATCCCGAATAGAAGTTTGGATTTGAAGTATACAGGCTGCTGTATTTTAAACAGATGATGTGTATAATGATGACTGATTTGCTGTGCTGTATGGCAGAAACTAATAACACTGTGAAGCAATTTTCCTGCAATTAAGAAATAAATAAATAAAATAGATAACCTACAAGGACCTACTGTATAGCATAAGGAATGCTGGTGACTATTCTGTAATAACCTAAATGGGAAAAGAATTTGAATAAGGATACATGTATTTGTATAACTAAATCACTTTGCTGTACACCTGAAACTAACACATCATTGTAAAGTCAACTATACTACAATGTAAAATAAAATTTAAAAAACAATAACAAAACAGACTAGAGAGTCCGGAAGTTCAGTGGTTTGACAGGGTGGTGTATTGTGGGGTAAGCACATGTTTTCATATTCAGATAGACTGAATCATCTTATCAATATTTATTGAGTACCTACTATGTGCGTGCTAAGTCACTTCAGTTATGCCCAACTCTTTGCAACACTATAGACAGTAGCCCTTCAGGCTCCTCTGTGCATAGGATTCTCCAGGGAAGAGTACTAAAGTGGGTTGCCATTTCCTTCTCAGGGGATCTTCCCAACACAGGGATTGAACCCACATCTGCCGTGTGCCAGTCTCTGCCTTCATGACAGTTACATTCAGGTGGAGAAAGACAGGTAATGAACAGAAGAACAAGGAGGTCTTGCTATCAGTTCATTCATTATCCCAACAGATGCTGCAGTCATTTATTCCAGTTTTTAGGGAAAAGCTAAGGAAGCACAGAGTGCAAAGATACTAGCCCACCATTAGGTGGGCTCCAGCTCTCATCGAGTGAGATAGGAGCCTATTGGTGGGTTTCGAGCGGACGAATGATGTGGTCTGACTAATATTTTAAGAGGACCACTTTGGCTGCTGTGTAGGGAACAAACTGAAGAGACCTGGGTCAGAAGCAGGAAAATCAACTAGGAGATTCTTGCAATAATTCAGATGAGAAGCAAAAGGGACCAGGCAGCAGGCAGCGGGAGAGAAGGTGAGAAGTAGCTGAAACCAGTGTATATGCTGCAGGTAGAGAAGTGGATTTGCTGACAGTTTGGGTAGGAGGTGTGAGAAAAGGAAAGCCATGAGAAGTGACTCTAAGGTTTTGCTCCAAAGATTGGAAGAATAGAGTTGCCATCGATTGAAATGAGGAAGATTGCAGGAATAGCAGGTTAGGGGAAGGCAGGAAGGGAATCCGAGCTCCCTCCCAGGAGTTTGAGGAAGCTGACTGACAGCCAAGTAGGGATGTTAAGTTGGCAATCACATCCTGGAGTTGGGGGCAGATCTCCTGGCTGAAAAAAATAATTGCTAGAAGGAAGCATAAGGCAGAGTATTGAAGATAAAAACTGGTGAAGGTTGGGGATCCATTCTAGATAGGACAATTTAAAAAAGACCTTACCAAGAAGGTGATATTTGAACTGAGACCTGGATGAGAGGGGCAAGAAGTCCACATGTATCTGAGGGAAGAGGAGTCCAGGCCAGTGGACCAGCATGTGCTCAGGTCTTAGAGGAGAGTGTACTTGTCTTGAGGAACAAGAGCCAGAAGCTCACTGGGGTGACCAAGAGGCCACCTGGGCTCTGAAAAACAAAAAGAGAGAGAGAGATCTCCTGGTAAGGGTGTAAAATCAGAGAGGTGGGAGGGGTCACATCATGAGTTCAAGTTCTTGCTGTGCCACTAAGAGTTTGCCCTTGAACAAATTATTTACCCTCTCTCATCTCTGTTTTCTTTATAAATAAAGGTCATAATAGAACATGCTTCCCAGGTGGCACAGTGGTAAAGAATCCAGCTGCCAATGCAGGAGACACAAGAGACATGGGTTCGATCCCTGGGTCGGGAAGATGCCTTGGAGTAGGAAATAGCCACCCACTCCAGTACTCTTGCTTGGAAAATTCCATGGACAGAGGAACCTGGTGGGCTACAGTCCACACAGTTGCAAAGACATCCTTGTTACACTTGTTAGACACAAGCAACTGAGCACACACGCATGAAACAGAAACCACACACATTGATGCTTTTGATTGTGGTGCTGGAGAAGACTCTTGAGAGTCCCTTGGACAGCAAGGAGATAAAGCAGTTAATCATGAAAGAAATAAATCCTGAATATTCATTGGAAGGACTGAAGCTGAAGCTCCAGTAATTTGGCCACCTGATGCGAAGAGCTGACTCATTGGAAAAGACCCTGATGCTGGGAAAGATTGAAGGCAGGGAAAGACGGGAGCGACAGGATGAGACGGTTGGATGGCATCATTGACTCAATGGACATGAGTTTGAGCAAGCTCCATGAGATAGTGAAGGACAGCAAAGCTTGGTGTGATGCAGTCCATGGGGTGACAAAGAGTCGAACAAAAGTTAAGGACTAAACAACACAGAGGGCTTCCTTGTGGCTCAGCTGGTAAAGAATCCGCCTGCAATGCAGGAGACCTGGGTTCGATCCCTGGGTTGGGAAGATTCCCTGGAGAAGGGAAAGGCTACCCACTCCAGTATTCTGGCCTGGAGAATTGCATGGACTGTATAGTCTACAGTGTCGCAGAGAGTCGGACGCGACTGAGCGACTTTCACTCACTCAATGAAAAATTATTATTTTTTTGGACTTCCCAGGTGGCTCAGACGGTAAAGCGCCTGTCTACAATGCGGGAGACCCGGGTTCAACCCCTGGGTCGGGAAGATCCCCTGGAGAAGGAAATGGCAATCCACTCCAGTACTATTGCCTGGAAAATCCCATGGACAGAGGAGACTGGTAGGCTAGAGTCCACGTGGTCACAGAGTCGGACAAGAGTGACTTCACCTTCATTTTCACTTTCAAACAACACAGAGGATCTTGAGAGGATTAAATGAGATGTTTATAAAGCACTTAACACAGTGCCTGCAGCATAGCTTGTGTGTGTTAGTGAGACCCCATGGACCATAGCCCACCAGGCTCCTCTGTCCATGGAATTCTCCAGGCAAGAATACTGGAGCATTTCCTTCTCCAGCGGATCTTACTGACCCAGCGATCAAGCCTGGGTCTCCAGCATTGCAGGCAGAGTCTTCACCATCTGAGCCATTATCAAGTGTTTACTATACACTTTTAGAAAACATCCTACAGTGTTTCCAGGAAGTGTCAATACTCACAGTTTCTGGATGAAGAATTTTCACCCACACTGAAGTTTGGATTTTGGCCACTGGTGTGACACTCCTCAGTCTCTGCTTTGCTGGTCTGGTTGGTGGAAATGCCCATCTGGAAGCTTGTCCTTGGCAGCCACAGCTGCACATGTGTGTTTTGGTGTTGACAGAGAGGTGGGAGACTCACAATTGCTGATCTGAATGGCAGATGGATGACTGGACACTCACCCAACCACACCAGCTTCTCAGCGTTAACTCTGGGGTTTCCCTCCTGCAAAGGGCTGTCCTAGGGCAGGCAAGACGTCCAGTCAAACCATCCCAACCCGCACTCTAGGTCTCACCAAGCCAGCTACGGCCTCAACTGACAAGATCAACTTTCACCCTGGCTTTCAAGTGAAGCAGTGTCCCTGGAATTCCTACCCTGAGCCTTCCTTCAATTCTCCTGAACTGGCATGGAAAGCAGATGGATGGAGCTCAGAAGGTTTACCCTAGTTAAGCAGAGCTGTAAGCAGATAGGGTAGGGGGTCCCTGGAGAAAGAGAACCAGGCATGGCTTTTCAGCCTAAGTCACTTTGTGACCTCAGTCTGGGCACAAGGATTGCCCTTGAAAAGGTCTCAGAAACTAATGACCTTAAGGGAACAAAAGCATCCAGAAACAAAGGGCTGTTATCAGACAAAAGAAGTAACAAGAGTAAAGATATTATAGTAAAGTAAAGTATAGTAAAAATTATAAAGACTCCCAGTTCTGTTTTAATAGTAAAGATTAGTCTGAAGAGCTCCGCTATCGGGATTAGCTGGAACTTAAGAGATGATGATATTGATCTTTTCTGATCCTCGGGATCTTCAATCAGCTAATGCTAGGGCTCTGTTAACTGCAAAGCCTCTTTATGAATATGTGTGTACCTTTATCTTAAAACTTCCCCAGTTCTGCNCTAATTTCATGGCTGCAGTCACCATCTGCAGTGATTTTGGAGCCCCCCAAAATAAAGGCTGTCACTGTTTCCACTGTTTCCCCATCTATCTCCCATGAAGTGATCGGACCGGATGCCATGATCTTCGTTTCTGAATGTTGAGCTTTAAGTCAACTTTTTCGCTCTCCTCCTTCACTTTCATCAAGAGGCTTTTTAGCTCCTCTTCACTTTCTGCCATAAGGGTGGTGTCATTTGCATATCTGAGGTTGTTGATATTTCTCCCGGCAATCTTGATTCCAGCTTGCGTTTCTTCCAGTCCAGCGTTTCTCATGATGTACTCTGCATAGAAGTTAAATAAGCAGGGTGACAATATACAGCCTTGATGGGGGATACTGCTTTGTAAAAGATCCCGGTGTTCTCCTTACTTGCTACAGATAATAAATCCCTCCTTCTCCCAATCTTTGGTTTGGTTGTATCACCAAAAGATAAATGCAGTTTTTCAGGTAGCAGAGTTACACTGGGAAAATGCATTTTATTTCATACATCAAATATAATTTAAGACTGCCAGTGTAATATTTTGTTTAAACTCTGCTACAGAAAGGATAAGCAGGAAGAATAGAAAAGGTTGTGGAAAAGATAAAAGAATGAGCAAAGAGAAAATGGATTGGATTTTTATTAAGTCTTATCTAACACTTGACTCAATCATTCGAAAAAAATCAGACAATATGCTAATGATTATAATCTAGCCAAGGTCTATCACGTATCCTTTGTTGTGTTTCAGTCTGAGCCAAATTTATCTTTTGCTAGGAGAATGTGACCATTGCTCTTCCTATACTCAGGGAAAAAGAAAGATGAAAACCAGGGAGGAATGAGAACCAGTCAAGGGCACATGGAGGTCAGGAGAGGCTGAACGCATTAACACCTTGACTGTCAAAGATAAACAAACCTGGAATCTAGCTAGAGGAGAAAAGGTAGACTTTATTCAGCTCAGTTCAGTCGCTCAGTTGTGTCTGACTCTTTGCCACCCCATGGACTGTGGCACGCCAGGCTTCCCTCTCCCTCACCAACTCCTTGAGCTTGCTCAAACTCTTGTCCATCGAGTTGGTGATGCTATCCAACCATCTCATCCTCTTTTGTCTCCTTTTCCTCTATGCCTTCAATCTTTCCCAGCCTCAGGGTCTTTTCAAATGAGTCAGCTCTTCACGTGGGGTGGCCAAAGTATTGGAGTTTCAACTTCAGCATCAGTCCTTCCAATGAATATTCAGGACTGTTTTCCTTTGACCATTGCTCTTCCTATACTCAGGGAAAAAGAAAGATGAAAACCAGGGAGGAATGAGAACCAGTCAAGGGCACATGGAGGTCAGGAGAGGCTGAACGCATTAACACCTTGACTGTCAAAGATAAACAAACCTGGAATCTAGCTAGAGGAGAAAAGGTAGACTTTATTCAGCTCAGTTCAGTCGCTCAGTTGTGTCTGACTCTTTGCCACCCCATGGACTGTGGCACGCCAGGCTTCCCTCTCCCTCACCAACTCCTTGAGCTTGCTCAAACTCTTGTCCATCGAGTTGGTGATGCTATCCAACCATCTCATCCTCTTTTGTCTCCTTTTCCTCTATGCCTTCAATCTTTCCCAGCCTCAGGGTCTTTTCAAATGAGTCAGCTCTTCACGTCGGGTGGCCAAAGTATTGGAGTTTCAACTTCAGCATCAGTCCTTCCAATGAATATTCAGGACTGTTTTCCTTTAGGATGGACTTGTTGGATCTCCTTGCAGTCCGAGGGACTCTCAAGAGTCTTCTCCAACACCACAGTTTAAAAGCATCAGTTCTTCGACGCTCAGCTTTCTTTATAGTCCAACTCTCACAACCATTCATGACTACTGGAAAAACCACAGCTTTGACTAGCTGGACCGTTGTTGGCAAAGTAATGTCTCTGCTTTTTAATATGCTGTCTAGGTTGGTCATAGCTTTTCTTCCGAGGAGCAAGTGTCTTAACTTCATGGCTGCAGTCAACTTTATTCAACAATAACTATACAGAGGGCTTCCCAGGTGGCTTGGTGGCTCGGTGGCTCAGTGATGCCTCCTGCCAATGAAGGAGACGTAAGAGACGCGGGTTCCATTCCTTGGTCAGGGAGAGCCACTGGAACAGGAAATGGCAACCCACTCCAGTATTCTTGCCTGGAGAATCTCATGGACAGAGGAGCCTGGTGAGTGAACTACAGTCCATGGGGTTGCAAAGAGTCTGGGTGACTGATTGCACATGCGTTGTAATAGGGAGAAGAGTCCGGTGTGAACTGATCTCACCTTGGCTGAAACAAAAGGCTGGAGACCTTTCCAGCTGAGGTATGCTCAGGAAAGCACTGCAGAATGGGGAGGGGGGTGGTCCGTGTGATTAGGCCATCTAGGGCTGTTCCTTTGTACTCATGCAGCTGTTGCTGCTGCTGCTAAGTCGCTTCAGTTGTGCCTGACTCTGTGCAACCCCAGAGATGGCAGCCCACCAAGCTCCCCCGTCCCTGGGATTCTCCAGGCAAGAACACTGGAGTGGGTTAGCATTTCCTTCTCCAGTGCTGGAAAGTGAAAAGTGAAAGTGAAGTCGCTCAGTCGTGTCCGACTCTTAGCGACCCCATGGACTCCAGCCTACCAGGTTCCTCCGTCCATGGCATTTTCCAGGCAAGAGTACTGGAGTCAGGTGCCATTGCCTTCTCCGTACTCATGCAGAGAAGAAATAAACTTCTCCAGGAGGCTGTGGTATCAGATAGAACAGATGCCCACAAAGCTGGGAACAGACAGTGATCTTATCTCCTGGAATGTTTGCATTTCAAAGAGACAGCCCTCAGGTGCTTGAAAAGATAGATGGGGTGGTAGGAAATTCCTGTCTCAAAGGGGCAGGGAACACATTTATATTTGCAACTTTTCTAAAGTATCTGCTCTGTGGGAGGGTTCAACAGCGTATCTGCCTATTCCAGGTTTAGGCTGGAACAGGCAGTGAATTCTCCTGGCAGCACTGAGCTTTCTCAGCAGGCATTTTAACAGGGTGCTGGAGTCATCCTTGGGGTGGATCTGCATTTTTATCAACCTTTTTTTTTCAGGCTGGATTGAGAAGCTAGCTGGCTCAGAGGAGCCTGAATAGAATTTGGTTAAAGAGTGTCTTTGTTGTGACCCGGCCACAGAGGGTTTCCAAAAGCTTTGATTTTCTCTCCTTAAACCTCTACTGTTACTCAGGGGTCTTGTGAGGAAGACTTAAATGGACATTAAGCACAAGGAAGGGCATAATCAAAAGGGAAAAATGAGAAGTAGGACTACGAGGAACTCAGAAAAACACCTTTGAATAACTGGCTTGCTCTGCGGTGATTGTGAATTCGGTTCTTAGGAATCTTTGACTCCGCCCTTCAGCCTTTCCAGGTCTGAGACTCCCCAGCAGGCATGTGAAAGCGCTTCGGTGGTGTCCGAGTCTGTACAACCCTGGACTGTAGCCCACCAGGCTCCTCTGTCCTCGAGATTCTCCAGGCCAGAATACTGGAGAGGCTTGCCATACCCTCCTCCAGGACGTCTTCCGGACCCAGGACTCAAACCTGCGTTTATGTCTCCTGCACTGGCAGGCAAGTTCTTTATCACTAGACACCTGGGAAGCCTCCTCCATGGCAGGCGTTTCAGTCTTTCATTCTGAAACAGGAGGGAAGGGGTCAGGGGACAACCTTTGAAAGAATGACACAGCCCAAGGATACAACACAAACTGATTAGAATCAAATGGGTCCATGACATCAGACAAGTCAACTTCAGCTAGACCTTGATCCTCAGCAAACACTCACTGTACGACAGCAACTAAATGACACACCCAGAGGCACCATTACCATTCCAAGGCTGATCAGCAAAGTCCAAAGAGCGGGCTGTGGCCCAATGCCTGGAGATCTCCACCCCTTCCCCAAAATAGTTGGAGTAATCTTCCCATTTATTAGTCTGTGAAACTACCCAGCCCATAAAAGCTAACCACACCAAACTGATGGCCTGTCTGTGGAGTGTGTTTCTCTCTGAGTGTGTTTCTGTCTGGGTAGGTGTTTCTTACCTACCACTTTGTCTAACTTTGAATCCTTTCCAAGATGAAACATCAGGTGCCTGAGCTTCATTAGGTCCTGAAACCAGGCGTGTGATCTTAGCTGGAAGACTGTATGTTTTGGCTGGTTCAAGTCCCAGCCACATGGGTTAGAGTCCTTAAAGGTCAGCAGTATTGTGACCAATCATGATATATCTATACCTCCCCGCCCAATATGGTTTTTTGTGCTTAAAAACTGTTCTGTAACTGTCATCGGGGTTCGTTCGCTCCTTGCTTAAGGAGGACGGAACCCCGGCGCGCCGGTTCAATAAATCCTCTTGCTATTTGCATCGATCCTGTGTCTTGGTGGTCTTGGGCGACGGACTCCAGGGCGGAACCGTGCGGTTCAACAGTTTCTACTCTACAAGAGTACAGAGAGTATTTCAGAAAGTAAGGTGACTCCAGTGCTCTCACATTCATGCAGACTGTGAAACGCAGACCCATTTGACCTGATCTTGGAGAGGCAGCAGTGAGCAGTGGCATGAAACAAGATTATAATTCCCTGCCCAGGAATTGAACCTGGGTACCCTGGATGAAAACCAGGAAACCTAGCCACCAGACCAGCAAGGGCTACAGGCTAGAAGCTGTTTTCCCCTGGATCTTTGTCCCCAGTAAGAAATGCATTTCTCACAGAGGCTAAACTATGAAGGCAGGAACAAAGTTCCTTATTAGAGACACAGCACAGCAGCACGTGGGAGAGCACAAAGAGAAACAGGTTTGTTTAGTTAAGAGGGAAGCAAGGCAGAGATGGGCACCCAGAGGGAAATGCTGGTGGGTGTCATCTGTAACGAGGGGGATTCCCTGTAGCTCAGTTGGTAAAGAATCCACTTACAGTGTAGAACACCTGGATTCAATTCCTGGAGGCAAAGATCCCCTGGAGAAGGGAATGGCAACCCAATCCAGGATTCTTGCCTGGAGAATCTCACGGACAGAGAAGCCTGGCGAGCTACAGGCCATGGGGTCCCAAGAGTCGGACATGACTTAATGACTAAACCACCACGTAATGAAGGGGAGGAGGAGTGCAGTCAAGAGACCTGAAGTCATTCATATAGGGTAGTTCCTCCAGGTCTTTGTTTACCTTTAGCCAATTATATAGTTTCTTTTTCTGACAAGGTACCTGACCTACCTTTGGATCCTCCCCAACATGGGTGTGCAATTTTTCTAAGATGGACTTCAGCCCAAAGGCCTATGGGATCACATATTAGCCTCACATATTATGGGTGGTGCCCTCTCCATTCTGGCCCCAAGGAGACTTTCTGCTCATGTGAAAAGTCTCCCTTACCCCAAGTGTACGAAATATATGACCTCCTAATCCTTTACTCAAACAAGGTTAATCCTTCTCTGTTCCTTACATGGGATTCTCAAGGCAAGAATCCTGAAGGGGGTTGCCATTCCGTTCTCCAATTAAAAGACGCTTGCTCCTTGGAAGAAAAGTTATAACCAACCTAGACAGCTTATTAAAAAGCAGAGACATTACTTTGCCGACAAAGGTCCATCAAGTAGTCATGTATGGATGTGAGAGCTGGACTGTGAAGAAAGCTGAGCGCCGAAGAATTGATGCTTTTGAACTGTGGTGTTGGAGAAGACTCTTGAGAGTCCCTTGGACTGCAAGGAGATCCAACCAGTCTATCTTAAAGGAGATCAGTCCTGAATATTCATTGGAAGGACTGATGCTGAAGCTGAAACTCCAACACTTTGGCCACCTGATGTGAAGAATTGACTCACTTGAAAAGACCCTGATGCTGGGAAAAATTGAAGGCAGGAGGAGAAGGGGATGACAGAGGATGAGATGGTTGGATGGCATCACTGACTCAATGGACATGAGTTTGAGTGAACTTTGGGAGTTGGTGACGGACAGGGAGGCCTGGCGTGCAGCAGTCCATAGGGTCGCAAAGAGTCAGACACGACTGAGCGACTGAACCGAACTGTTCCCTACATGGCTGTTATCTTAAGCTGTCCATAGCAGGCAAGGCTTGGCTATTTACCATTTCAGTTGTTACTTCCACAAGAAGCTGGTTGTAAATATCTAACCTGGAGCCCGTCTATCATCTCTTTTAGGAAATACAGAAAGAAGGCTAGTTTTAAGTGCCCAGCAGCCCATCTTTTTCTTGCCCCAAGAAATGCAAACAGGAGGCCAGTTGTAAACGGCTAGCCTGGCACCCATCTGTCTCCCGCCTGACCTATCTGACCGTTCAGCAATGTTTCTCTGAGATAGCTTTAGTTCCTTCTGTCCACTACAAATCAGCACTTGCCAAGATCACTGCCAAGGACCGAACAAGGGTATTTGCCATCTGCCTCTGTGGAGACTGAACCCTGTGCTGCTGTAGCTGCTGACCTTTGACACCCCCTGAGGGAGTTCAGGGTGGAGTGAGGCACTTTGTGCTCCAAGGAATCTGGTGAAACAGGTCTTTAGACAGTTAGATATTTTCTGGAACTGATTTCATGATCCCAATCCTTATATCTCTTCATATCTAGAAAACCACTCAAGCCCTTCATGACAACATCAGATCTTCCTAAGTAGTAGAAAATCTGTTGTAAAATAAGTGCTTGATTGCACTGAACTCCACCAAAATTGTACATATTGACCTTCCCCACCTCTGCCTCTTTGGAGACTCTCAGAGCTATCTGAGGTGCTGCTTCCCAGGCTGCGGTCCCCATTTTGCACCCAGTAAAATTTAGCTTGCAACTTTCAAGTTGTACATCTTTTTAGTCAACACTTCTGATACTGCTTCCTTCTCAAATTCCTTCCATAATCTCAAAGAGCCTGCCACTGTCCACCCTGAGGCGGCAGAAGCCAGGGCAGAGTGCCACAGTGGATTGGAGTGGGCCTGAGGCAAAACAATGAAACAGGAAGGAAAGGGGCAGGACACAGCCTTTAAAAGAATGATGTAGCCATGTGCGCGAATGCTCAGTAGCTTCAGTCATGTCTGAATCTTTGTGGTCCTGTAGAATGTAATCCCCCAGGCTCCTCTGTCCATGGGATTGTCCAGGCAAGAACACTGGAGTGGGTTGCTATTTCCTACTCCAGAGGATTTTCCTGACCCAGAAAGATGCCATGTCTCCTGTGTTTCCTGAATTGCAGGCTAATTCTTTATACACTGAGACACCTGGGAAACAAATGACATAACAAAAACTGGTAGAAACCAACTAGGTCCAAGATGGTAGAAGACTTGACTTCCAATAGACTTTGAGTCTCATTAAATGCCCGTTGTAATACATTAGCATAAGCTAACTGACACACCAACCTGCACCAAAATGCTTGCGAGGCTGAGCATCAAAGATCAAAAAGTAGGCAGTGGCCCAGTTCCTGCAAATCCCCACCCCTTTCCCCAAAACAGTTGGGATAATCCTCCCACTCATTCACTTCAGTTCAGTTCAGTTGCTCAGTTGTGTCCAACTCTGTGACCCCTCGGACTGCAGCACGCCAGGCTTCCATGTCCATCACCAACACCCAGAGCTTGCTCAAGTTAGTCTTGCCATCCAACCATCTCATCCTCTGTTGTCTCCTTCTCTTCCTGCCTTCAGTCTTTCTCAGCATCAAGGTCTTTTCTAAATGGTCAGTTCTTCGTATCAGGTGGCCAAAGTATTGGAGTTTCAGCTTCAGCATCAGTCCTTCTGATGAACACCCAGGACTGATCTCTTTTAGGATGGACTGGTTGGATCTCCTTGCAGTCCAAGGGACTCTCAAGAGTCTTCTCCAACATCACAGTTCAAAAGCATCAATTCTTCAGTGCTCAGGTTTCTTCACAGTCCAACTCTCACATCCATATATGATCACTGGAAAAATCATAGCCTTGACTAGATGGACCTTTGTTGGCAAAGTAATGTCTCTGCTTTTCAATATGCTATCTAGATTGGTCATAACTTTCCTTCCAAGAAGTAAGCGTCTTTTAATTTCATGGCTGCAGTCACCATCTGCAGTGATTTTGGAGCCCCCCAGAATAAAG
>SJYX01004068.1:11539-158951 GCA_006410675.1 Oreotragus oreotragus | reverse complement strand
TCCATAGTTCATCAGGCACTCTATCTATCAGATCTAGGCCCTTAAATCTATTTCTCACTTCCACTGTATAATCATAAGGGATTTGATTTAGGTCATACCTGAATGGTCTAGTGGGTTTCCCTACTTTGCAATAAGGAGTTCATTATCTGAGCCACAGTCAGCTCCTGGTCTTAATTTTGCTGACTGTAAAGAGCTTCTCCATCTTTGTTTGCAAAGAATATAATCAATCTGATTTCAGTATTGACTATTTGGTGATGTCCATGTGTAGAGTCTTCTCTTATGTTGTTGGAAGAAGGTGTTTGCTATGACCAGTGCATTTTCTTGGCAAAACTCTGTTAGCTTCTTCCTTGCTTCATTTTGTAAATGAAATTACCCAGTCCTGTAAAAACTAACCATGCCATATTTCAGGGATTCACTTTTTGAGAAGACCCACACCTTGTTTGTGGAGTATGATCAGTTCAGTTCAGTTCATTCACTCAGTCGTGTCCGACTCTTTATGACCCCATGGACTGCAGCACGCCAGGCCTCCCTATCCATCTCCAACTCCCGGAGTTGACTCATACTCATGTCCATTGAGTCGGTGATGCCATTGAGCTATCTCATTCTCTGTCGTCTGCTTCTCCTCCTGATTTCCTTTAGGATTAACTGGTTCAATCTCCTTGCAACCCAATGGACTCTCAAGAGTCTTCTCCAACACCACAGTTCAAAAGCATCAATTCTTCGGTGCTCAGCTTTCTTTAGATCCCAACTCTCGCATCCATACATGACTACTGGAAAAACCATAGCCTTGACTAGACGGACCTTTGTTCGTAACGTAATGTCTCTGCTTTTTAATGTGCTGTCTAGGTTGGTCATAACTTTCCTTCCAAGGAGCAAGCGTCTTTTAATTTCATGGCTGCAATCACCATCTGCAGTGATTTTGGAGCCCAGAAAAATAAAGTCTGACATTGCTTCTACTCCTTTTGACAGTGCCTCACAGGACTGATGGATTGAACTGAACTGAACCGGAACTGTCACGGCACAGCTGAGTGTGTCAATTCACTTGCTGATTGAGGATCAAGATCTAGACTTGTCTGCCATCTTGGACCCGTTTGATTCTAATGGGTTTATGTTGTATCCTTGGGCCAAGTCATTCTTTCAAAAGTTGCGCCCTGCCGCTTTTCCTCCTGTTCCTGTGCCACGGATATTAATGGAGCTTCTGCAATGCCCAAGACAGAGACAGAGGTAATCTTTTTCCAGGTCTTATCAACCTGCTGGTTGAGGCCCTGCAATGCAGAGAGAAGTGTGGGGAAAGGGTCTCAGGTGTCCCCTCCCCACTCTCTCTCCTCCTTTCCCTCCGCTACACACACATCATGGCCTTAACCCAGGAAGGGAAAGGTCGCTCCCTACCTGTCATCTCTTGAGCCTCCACCAGCCTGGTGGGAGGAAAAGGGGCATCAGGGGCACCTCCTCTGCAACTGCTATTCACACAAAACAAGAGGGTCTCTCTCTCTCCCACCCCACCCTTGTTCACCAGCCAAAGTGATGCTCCACAAATCCATGCTGTCTGTTGCATGGGGGAGTAGGGGAGAGAGGGCAGAATGCAAGAACATTGAGATGAGATGGGGAAGAGCCAGTTCTAGAGCCTACTTTATGATCCATCCCTTTCAGAGCACCCATGTACCAGAAAGAAACCAGTCATTGCCAGCTGTGTCCAGAAGCAGTTTACTTTAATCCTTCTTATTCTTCCTGATCTTTAGGGAATAATCTCACCCTATTTTTACATAATTTTATTTTACCATTTTTATATTTACAGTTTTCTTTAAGCTAAGTTTTGGTATTAGAAAATTCAATTAAAGTAATCTTAGTTATTATTTATAGCTTAACTTACTGGGGAGTAGGCATGCTCTAACTGTTATATACATTATTTGATTATCCTTACCAGTTCATTTAAAATGTGTCTGTTTTCACTTCAGAAACAGAAAGTGTTGTCTTTAGAAAGGAGCAGAGAGCAGTCTATGCACCAAACCTGGGGACATGCCTTCTCTTTATTAACTACCCTTCAACAGGCTCTTTTCATGTTTCGAAACAAATTGCCATGGGGATCTCAGTGAAGACCTAACCCTAGTCAGATAGGAAACACTGAAAGCTGCCTTTTGAACCATTCAAGTTGCTTAAGAGATGCTCATTCAAGTATCCTCAAAGAAGATCCATGGAAACTATTCAAATGATGTTGCCATTTTCCTTCCAAGATTATCGTCTCCATCTGAAGATTATTCTATGTAGTTGGGCCAAACCCATGTCATAATAGGCTGGGAGCGACTTCACTTTCACTTTTCACTTTCATGCATTGGAGAAGGAAATGGCAACCCACTCCAGTGTTCTTGCCTGGAGAATCCCAGGGATGGTGGGAGCCTGGTGGGCCGCCGTCTGTGGGGTCGCACCGAGTCGGACACCACTGAAGTGACTCAGCGGCAGCAGGAGACCCAGAGAAGAGATGGACTGAGGAAAACAAAGCACTACATCAGACAGAAATGGGGACATGTATTCTTGATCATGGGTCTCCAGCAGCTTGTTGGCTCTGGGGCTGCCAAGCCAAGGACCTCATGCTTCATATTTGTCAAAGTGGCAGGGGACCTCTCTGGTTCTGAAGGATTTCTCTGCATCCACAGCCATCACAGCTGACAGCTCCTTCAAAATGAAAGAGTCTTTGGATGAGCAGCAATTCATGAGGAGAAGCATGAATGAGTATCTTTATGTTCTTTTAAAAAAGATAACTGCCCTTTATTGACCGTCTTCCCTTATAAGTTTTAATTGGCTTCATAATGAAAGGTAACTTTTAAAAGCCAAAGTACTAGTATTGAAAATGAGCTTAAACACAAACTCAGTTCATCACTTTATTGTGATTAATGTTTCATAAGTTTGTCATTATACGAGTAAGTGTCCATCTTTTTAAACTAGTCTTTTTACCATGTTCAAAAGTCTTGAGTTAAAGGTCCTCTAAGGACTATAATAGAGGTGCCTTCATTTATCTTACGGTTCTCAGCATTGTGCTTCAAAGTTGTGAACACAAATAAAGAGTACGGCAAACAGAATTCTGGGTTGATTGTTTTTTCTGCTGGGTGTGTTACATGTCACAGGCACAGCCCTTGTCAGGATGATGGTGGTCTTGGACGTGGGCACCACTGACTGAACACTCTATGATGTTCCTTACTGCAGCCTTGATGGGCTCTTCAGAGACATCACAAGGGATGGTACTGTCCCCTTCCCATTTATCCCCACCCCAACTCATAAGAGGAACCAAAAGAGGACCGCAGACCCTGGTGGAGTGGAGACAGACCAGGGAGCACACATACAGCCCTGAAGACTCATGTACACATACCCGTGTGTGCTGTACACCCCCAAATCACAGTCCTAGAGACAAGATGTCTGCCCCTTCCCTTGGGCACTCAAGACCAAGCAGTAAATATACTTGCAAACAGGGATGCCTACTATTTCAGCAAACCACATTAAGCTTCTCCTATCACCCAGCACTGTTCAAAGTGTGCTCTATGTGTCTTCAGAGATTAAATAATTCGCCTAACTGACACAGCTAATAAGTGGACCTAGCTGAATGTGAACCCAGGCAGTATTCCGCTAGAACCAGATTATACATATATTTATATTTATATATATAAAGCTTGTTTATTTATTTATTTATTTATGGCTGCGCTGGATGAGGCTTTCTCTATCTGCATTGAGCTGGGGCTGCTCTTCATGGGGGCTACTCTCTAGTTGCGGAGCCAGGCTTCCCGTTGCAGTGACTTCTCTTGCTCAGGAGCACAGGTTCTAGGGCGTGCAGGTTTCATTAGTTGGAGCCCACAGGTTTTAGTTGCTCTGTGGCATGCGGCATCTTCCTGAACCAAGGATTGAACCCATGTATCCTGCATCGGCAGGCAGATTCCTATTCACTCTACCACCAGATGCTTTGAATTTTGACACCAGTCTCTCACCCTTATCTTCTCTTTATCTCAGTGTCTTCAAAATAACAACTATAGTACCTTACAATAGGATGTTGTGAGGATTCAAATAAACAAACAAACAAACAATCAAAAAAACACTTGACACAATGTCTAGTACAGGGGGAAAGCTCAAAGAGTGTGAGTTGCTAGGAGTTGTGGACAACTTGCCCAAAGTCACAGGTTTAAGGGGCCAACCCAAAACGTCAGCCAGGAAGCCTGCTCCCAGAGTCCACCCTTAACATTGTTGGTCCTGCTGCTCTGAGTCAGTGAGGTCATAGGGAACGTGCCCAGAATCAGGGCTGGCACAAAACAAACACTCAGGAAATGCCAGTCACGCTTCTGTCTCCCATCTCCCCCCTTCTTGCTGGGGGATGAACCAAGACACAGAAACACTCTGATTTAAGGGAATGATCAACATCGAAAAGAGAAGCTGACTCAAATTCCACCTCATACTTCCTTTCTCGTGCTTAGATATGAGACCAAACATACAGCTCACAAAACAGAAGGCACAATTAAAAAAAATATGTTGTGCATTTGGCTTCCTCTTTTACCTCCCTGTTATCATCTTGCCCCACTGAATTAAAGCTACCAGGAAAGAACGGATCCCTAGTTAGTCATGATGCATCATCTGCCTCACCTCAGAGCACGCTTAGATTAATCACATGCTTACAGCCAGCTTATGGGAGGCACACGCGTATTTTGTTGTGAAATAAAGGACATTCATTCAAGTATGAACACTCAAGTTTCAGTTCTGAAGGAAGTTAGCAATCACCCGATATGTCTTTGGCAATATAATAGTACACTTCTAAATTTTTCTCCTTAAGAAATCCTATACTCTAGATATTATAGAAGACATTCTTCCAGCTCTGTCTTCTGATTTTCTCCCTATGATGTAGTCATCTTTAAAATCATGAGATCACTCCGGGCTTCTTGGCTTATCTAGACTGCAAATCAAGCCTTAATTATAGTGACTGTGACTACTAAATACAAAAAAAAAGTCAGTTTGGCTAAATGTTTTAAACAATCAGTCAGCTCAGTCAAAAAATCAATTAAGCCAGATATTTATTTCAATCAATGTGTTCCTAGATTAATAAGAATGAGTTTATCATTCAAAGTAGCTAATCCACATGCCAACTTAAAAATTGTTTGAAAAAGATTATTTTATTCACTGCAAATATCACTTCACATGTTGTTGACATATTTTCAGGGTAAATATGGGTTCTACTAAGATGTACATTTTAAGTGTCATTAAAAAGCATGAGGTTGATCCCACTCATTTTAGTAACAAAATTTTATATTATAAAGTCTTAAATTTCAAAAGAAAACCAAATTTACCATTTGAGTTATTCATGGTACCCAGGCTATACTCTGTTTGATCTGTCTAACCTTTGGATTCTGTTGAAAGCAGTGATAATTAACTGATAATTTTTTAAGCCAGGAGACCAAATTAGACTGAATTCAGTATTGTTCAAGTTTACAGGCTGTCCTAGAGGGAAAACAGCTATGACTGATTTAACTGTTAAAAGAATAATTAAAATAAGTCAAGCAGAGAAAAACAAATACTGTGTGATATCACTTATATGTGAAATCTTAAAAAAAAAAGGATATATAATAACTAATGATAAAACAAACAAAAAAAGAAACAAGAAAACAAAAGCAGAATTTACCAAAGTTGGTATTTCCTTTTCTTAAACTATGCAAATATGTCAGTTATTAAACACTGAACATGTTACACATGCTGTTGCACATGAAATTACATTTGCCAAGGGAAAAAAAGCTAACTTCCACAAACTTACATAAGATTTTTCCAAATTTGCACAACTCACATTCAGTATTCAACTTCTAATACACTCACAGATTGCCAAGTTGAAACCACTCAAAACAAAATACTTTCATTATACTCTTGTGGTTCAGTAGCTCAAGTGGCATTTTTTGTAGGGTACAGAGCAATGCTCTTCTTATCTGGGCTTTATTTCAATATAACATTCTCATAGATGCTTTGCTTAAAGTAAGGCAAGACATGGAAGGTCACTGGTCAGCCCTTGGCATGTGGAACCATTTTAAACAGAGGAAGGTCCCAGAGACTTGGTCCAGCTTCCTTTCCCCTTATCTCACTAAACTTAGTCCTGGCTGCCAACTGGCCTATTTTTTTTTCCCCCCTCCAGCTGCACCATGAGCTTTCCAGGGATCAGAGCTGCTAGAAGAATCAGGTTGGATTACATTTATTTTCTTTAGAACCATGAATGTGTCCCTTGAAAGAAGATATGCCCTAGATTATAGACTTAATCCTAAATCACACTCTGGGGGAAAATTCTCCAATTTATGAGCCAGTCTTCATGTTACTTAGTCTTCTTACGAGTCTGATCTTTTTGGACATCACAGAGAAATACTTTTCATGCTGAAAATGGGATCTTTGTCTATTTGTTTCTTTCTTCACCAAGCCTATCTAGCTGTCTCTCCCCCATCTCTAGGATCACCTAAGATATTAAATACATACTCATAGTGCACAGTCATTACAGACAGATGCTCCAAATCTCCTTTGCAAATGTCCAAGTTCTTAAAAATTTTGATAGAGCATATTTTCCTTACAATATGCAGAAGAGTGAGAATTTTAATTTTCTAATCTCAGGGACATATTAAGAGCTATTGCAACCAACAAGGACCTATTGTATAGGACAGGGAGCTATACTCAATATCTTATAATAATCTATAAGGGAAAAGACTCTGAAAAGGTATATGTGTATATATATATATATATATATGTATGTATGTATATATAAATCACTTTCCTGGCTTCCCTAGTGGCTCAGACTGTAAAGAATCTGCTTGCAATACAGGAGAAATGGGTTCGATCCCTGGGTCTGAAAGATTTTCTGCAGAAGGTAATGGTAACCCTTTAAAGTATTCTTGGCTAGGAAATCCCATGGACAGAGGAGCCTGCAGTCCATGGGGTCCCAAAGAGATGGACACTTTCATACAAACTTTGCTGCACACCTGAAACTAACACAACATTGTAAAGCAACTACGTTTCAGTAAGAATTTAAATAAAATAAATAAATAAAACTAAGATAACATATAAAAAAGAGCTACTGCAGTCTCCATTTTGAGGAAAGACTAATAAAGAAGATTAAAGCCAATACAGGCTGAATTGTTGGATTGTTGTTTACTTAGTAACTAAGAGCTGATTTTCTCTGATACTTGGGCATGGGCTCAATGATGAATCACTGCTTTCCGTCAAAACAGTGAACTTTACATGTTTGAGAAGGATCCGCTGTGTTTGTTTACACATCAATCAGCCAAAAAAGATGGTGAATTCCTGGAGAGCAGGGCCTGAGTCTTGTTTGGGGCCGGCAATGCCAAGCTTGTCTTAAGGTGAGGCTGGAATGAATGAATGAATGAGTGAGTATTTACCCAGACCCTAGAGTAAAGAGCTCTTGACCTTCCAGCTGTTCTCTTATTGCTCATGTTGTGAAGCGTTTCTCCAGTTTTACTTCCAGACAAGCAGGCAGACACCTTTGTGCTCTGAACTCCTAGTTAGTGATAATGTTTTGCATAGAAAATTTGACCTCTAGTCCCAAGTTTAATCTTCAATCACCAGTTTAACTAGGCAAAAGTTCTGATCACTGTGAACAGATATCAGATTCATTAGATAAATTAAATTTAAAATGTGCTTTATAAAAATACCTACTGTGTGCAGGCACTATGAGAGCTGGTTAAAATATAAAAGTAAGTCATGAGAAAGAGAAGAGAGAGGGGAGGAATGAGGAGAGGTAGTAAGTGATCAGAGCAGAAGCAGCATAGGAGAAAGGCACTCAGCCTGTGAACCCAAAAGAAGCTTCCTGGAGGTGGTGACTTGTGTGCTGAATGCTGGGAGATGAGATCTAATTATCAAAGCAGAGACACGTAGAAAGGAGATTTCAGCCTGGGAATACAGCTCGAGCAGAGGCAGAGAATCTAGAGTCAGTGTGAAGGGGTTGGCCGTCAACAGCCAACGCAGGTTCGTATTGCCAGAGCATGGAGCATGAGGCAGGACTGTGGAGGGTGAGGCTGAGAGGGAGGTGCGTGCCCTTGTAGGCCAGGCTGAGACTTGATTTGGAAAGCCATGGCAGAACACTTCAGAATCTCGAGTAGAGCCAAGTGCACCCGTCTGAGTTGCCATGGGACTTGTGACTCACCCTTGGACTGCTCTTTACCCTCATCCTTCACCCCCATGAAGTGTATATTTCTTATATATACCAGTTGTCCCTCCCACACTTTGAAAATCACTGGAAGCAAAAACATGGCCTGCTTAGACAGTTAAGTTCTCTCCCCCAGAGACTTTGTGAATTATCATAGGGGACAAGACGACTCATAACACCTTATGGTTCACAGGCTAGAATGCACTGATAAAACCAAGGACCTTCACATGGAAGTTGGGGAAGGCCTCAAACTTCTTGCTTAGCAACTGACTTCATCCCATTAAGCTCCAAAGTGGAGAAAAAAGAAGCCCATTCCAAAACTGAGACAATGAACTCATTCAGGATACTGTTTTATTTCATCAATGACTTTGTTGTAGATAATTTGCATATACCTTTTTAAAAACTTTATTGAAGTATAGTTGATTTACAATGCGTTAATTTCTGCTGTACAGCAACATGATTCAGTTATACAGATATATTCTTTTTCATATTCTTTTCTATTATGGGTCATCATACCATACTGAATAGAGTTTCCTGTGCTATACCGTAGGACCTTGGTATTTATCCATCCTATATATAACAGTTTGTATCTGCTAATCCAAATCTTTAAAAATTTCGTTTATTTATTTATTCATTTTTGGCTGCCCTGGGTCTCGAGCGCTTCAAGCAGGCTCTCTCTAGCTGTAGCAAGTGGAGCTACTCTCTAGTTGCGGTGTGTAGTTGTCATGCAGCAGGTGGAATCTTCGTGGAGCAGTGATCAAACCCTTGTTGCCTTGCATTGGCAGGCAAATTCTTCATCACTGGACCACCAGGGAAGTCCCAGATCTTGGATATTCTGGATGTGGTGAAATCAGAGTAGTCTGTGGTCATGCGTCCTCAGTTGTTGGCTTTGGGCCCTAGAATGGTGGGAGTCAGGGTGTGGTGGAACATAAAAGCCACAAGCAGTGTCAATTCTAGCTTAAACACAACTTCTTCCCCAATCTCTTGCTCCAGTTCTTACCTCCTCACCTGCTCCTATTGGTGCTAAAAGCAACACAAACCAAAGACTCTTGGATGTCTGAAAGGCCAGGCTGATTAGGAAATACGTCAGTGCTCTGAAATTCACGTAACAGTTGTTATGGACTGAATGGTGCCCTCCTCCAACTCATATACTGAAGCCCTAACCCCCAAAGAGCTGACTTATTGGAAAAGACCCTGATGCTGAGACAGGTTGAGGGCAAGAGGAGAAGGAGGCAACAGAGAATAAGATAATGGGATGGCATCACTGAGTCAATGGACACAAGTTTGAACAAACTGCAGGAGATAGTGAAGGACAAGGAGGTCCATGGGGTCTCAAAGAGTCGGATATGACTTAGCAACTGAAAAACAATACCCAAAGTGATTGTATTTGGTGACAGGGCTTTAAATGAGGCCAGGTGTCCAAGCTGGTTTTAGAAAAGGCAGAGGAACCAGAGATCAAATTTCCAACATCTGCTGGATCATCGAAAAGGGAAGAGAGTTCCAGAAAAACATCTATTTCTGCTTTATTGACTATGCCAAAGCCTTTGACTGTGTGGATCACAATAATGGATGGGAATACCAGACCACCTGACCTGCCTCTTGAGAAACCTATATGCAGGTCAGGAAGCAACAGTTAGAACTGGGCATGGAACAACAGACTGGTTCCAAATAGGAAAGGAGGTACGTCAAGGCTGTATATTGTCACCCTGCTTATTTAACTTCTATACAGAGTACATCATGAGAAACGCTGGGCTGGAAGAAGCACAGGCTAGAATCAAGATTGCCAAGAGAACCCTCAATAACCTCAGATATGCAAATGACACCACCCTTATGGCAGAAAGTGAAGAGGAACTAAAAAGCCTCTTGATGAAAGTGAAAGAGGAGAGTGAAAAATTGGCTTAAAGCTCAACATTCAGAAAACGGTCCCATCACTTCATGGGAAATAGATGGGGAAACAGTGGAAACAGTGTCAGAATTTATTTTTGGGGGCTCCAAAATCACTGCAGATGGTGACTGCAGCCATGAAATTAAAAGTCGCTTACTCCCTGGAAGAAACGTTCTGACCAACCTAGATAGCATATTGAAAAGCAGAGACATTACTTTGCCAACAAACTTCCATCTAGTCAAGGCTGAGCACTGAAGAATTGATGCTTTTGAAATGTGGTGTTGGAGAAGACTCTTGAGAGTCCCTTGGACTGCAAGGAGATCCAACCCGTCCATTCTAAAGGAGATCAGCCCTGGGTGTTCTTTGGAAGGAAAGATGCTAAAGGTGAAACTCCAGTACTTTGGCCGCCTCATGCGAAGAGTTGACTCATTGGAAAAGACTCTGATGGTGGGAGGAATTGGGGGCAGGAGGAGAAGGGGACGACCGAAGATGAGATGGCTGGATGGCATCACTGACTCGATGGATATGAGTCTGGGTAAACTCCGGGAGCTGGTGATGGACAGGGAACTTCGTGCCACGGTTCATGGGGTCGCAAAGAGTCAGACATGACTGAGCGACTGAACTGAACTGAAGTGAGGGTAAGAAGACATAAGGATGGGGCCTATTTTAATAAGACCAATGTCCTTAGAAGAAGAATAGATACCAGAGATTTCTATATTTCTCTCCTTCCCTCCCCCTCCTCACGTGTACAGAGAAAAGGCCATGTGAGGACACAGCGAGAAGCTGCCCACAAGCCAAGAAGAGGAGCCTCATCAGAAACCGGCTCCGCGGCAGCCTGATCTTGGGCTTCTAGCCTCCAGAAAAGTCAATGTGTGTTGTGTAAGCCACCCGCTCTGTGGCATGTTGTTACGGCAGCCTGAGCAGACTAACACACCAGGTTATTATTACATATAATGTGACCTCTGCTTTGCGAAATTCAAAGAATCCAACCCATGCTGGAGTAGACCAGAAGGACACGCAGGCCCGTTTTCCTAAAACAAACAAAACCAAAAAAACCTTTCTTATTAGTTGTACAGGGAACACACATGGGCATGTGTAAATGTTCATATGTACACATGGGGCTTGAGAAAGCTTAACTTCTTCCTCTCACCCCAGACCCTCGCCCCTGCCAACTTCCATTTCTAGAGGAAAATGCTGCTACTAATATATTAGAATATATATAGATCTATGCACTTCCCTAGTGGCTCAGATGGTAAAGTGTCTGCCTACAATGCAGGAGACCTGGGTTTGACCCCTGGGTTGGGAAAATATCCTGGAGAAGGCAATGGTAACCCACTCCAGTACTCTTGCCTGGAAAATCCCATGGACAGAGGAGCCTGGTAGGCTAAGGTCAACAGGGTTGCAAAGAGTTGGACACGACTGAGGGACTTCACTTTCACTTTATGGTTATAGATTAACTTCTCTTTTTATATGAATGAGAACATTCCACATATACTATACCAAATCTTGCTTTTCTTAAAACGTATCAGCTTACAAACTCATTTCACAGAAGATGTACATGTCGAGGGACCTACATATACATATTTTAAACGTTTTTATTTCTATTATCTGTAAGGATATTGTACAAACTGTATAAGCTGTCTTGTGTTGGTAGATCTTTCAGGTTTTTTCAGTCTTTGTGCTTCAATACAAATGATGCCGCAATGAAATAAATGTACATTTATGTTTGGCACAGGTACATGTGTGAGATATATGCTTGTAAATAAGATTCTGAATCAGAAGATGTTTGCAGTTTTGGATATTTTATTTCATAAATATATGAGTGAAAGAATTCAAGTGACAGCTTATCCGAGAAAATTTTTCGCAGTTAATGAAATTAGGGTAGAACGAAGACCATTCAGAATATCACACCCACAGTTTAGGTGATTGTGGTATAGCGGTGGGACAGCAATGATCATAGAATGAAAGGAATTAACATGTGCATGCTCTGCTGAGGGGGATTTAGGGAGAACAGGTGTTCAGCCCACAGAAACACTTCTCAGTGGATTTCCTATGAAGTCAATGTGTCTTGTGTTTAACTTAGAAATAAATTTTAAAAATTGGAGGAAAAAAAATTGTCAAAAGTAGCTATTCATCTAACGTTCAGAGACAGCAGGAGGCCTTTTTTAGTTGGCTACCTAGCTATACCTCTCTATGATGTCATTATCAAAGGTCTTTCCTTAACAACCTCCATTCATCTAAATGTCATCTGACTGACCTCTTCTTGAACTTGAGTTAGGGAATAATCCTAGAAGGCTGGGTTACCAGCAAAGTCACCTGATCTGCTGAACAAGCCAGCCTTCTCTCTGTTGCTATACACACCTGTGGGACTCTTACACACTTTCACCCCACTGCTGTGGGTATCATATTAACTCTGCTTTTCAGATTCTTCTTAGTTTCCACCTAGTAAGAGAGGAGAAAGAGAATCAAAATTAAGAGTCAAATCTAAGAACTGTAACTTCAAGATCATGGAGCACTGGCCTTCTCTTGAGTAATTACACAGTTGACTCTTACATAGATTTGTTCCTATTTGTTTCCTACCTGCTATTAAGTGGCCTTCTCTGGTAGCTCAAATGATAAAGAATCCTCCGGCAATGCAGGAGACCTGGGTTTGATGCCCAGGTCAGGAAGAGCCCTTGGAGAAGGAAATGTCAACTCATTCCAGTTTTCTGGAATTCCATGGACAGAAGAACTTGGGGGGCTAGAGTCCATGTGATTGCCACAGCTGAGGGACTAAGCACATGATAAGCACACACACCTGCTAAAAGCTTCTTGAGGGTACAAATAGTGTTGGCATTTCCAGCATCTTCCACAGGACCAGGCCTTGAATATGTGTTCACCAACAAATAGTGGATTAATGTGTTAGATTGTAAATAGAATCCAACACATGAATACAGGATCGCATGGTAATATGGGGCCTGATGTACAACTCAGGGTGAGTTTAGATCATTTCATAAATTGGAGTCTGATGACAAGGGATAAATTAACCCAAGGTAGAAGGTGCAATACCTAAATCCCACAAGTATCTTTAAATAGACCCAACGCTTATCTAAGAGAGAGAGCCTCCAGCTGCAGCACCCTTAGATTTATACCAGTGGTTCATGCAAGTGTTGCTCCTGGAGAAACACCATCAACAGCACCTGGGAATCTCAGGTCTCAGTCAGAAATTCTGGGGGCAAGGGTTTTTAACAAGCCCTCCAGGGGGTTTAGACACACTCAAATTTAAGAGATACCCCTGAGATATACAAATCTTACCACTTTCAAATGATAGGGGAAAAAAGAAAACCAATAAAAATATTGGAATCTAAGTTTCTTGGTTGAAATGTGAAGAAAAATGGAGGGAAGAAATAGAGACCAGAGCCTATACAAGATTTTGAGCTGTTCCACAGCTCTCTGTTGACATTTGAAGACTCGATTTTTAAAGTGTTAACCTGTTGCTGACTTTATCATATTAATTGTGTTGTATTTCAACAGCTGTTTCCCTTAATTCAAGATACAACTTGTGACAGTTTTCCTTCACACACCATTTTCTTGGGCATGTATATATCTGACTTGGAGATAGTTGGGGGGAAAAAACACAGCTCTTTACTTGTTTAAAAGAGACTTTCTGCCTGTTTCATTTTGTGCTCTTAATCAGTTAAAGAAGCCAATGGCATTTTTAGTTTCATCTTATCTGTGCTTTCCACTAGTACATCCCTGTTCGTTTGTTTGTTCCCCTTGATTGATTGTCATTAACATTTTGTTTTTCAGGCTTCCTTGGTGGTTCAGCAGCAAAGAAATCTGCCTGCCAATGCAGGAGACAGGGGTTTGATCCCTGGTTCCGGAAGATCTCCCGTGCTGGGGAGCAGCTAAGCCCATGTGCCACAACTGCTGAGCCTGTGCCCTAGAGCCCGGGAGCTGCAACTGCTGAAGCCCTCACACCCTGCAGCCTGTGCTTCATAACAAGAGAGGCCACCACAACGAGAAATCCGGCACTGCAGTCAAGAGCAGTCCCTGCTCACCCACAACCAGGGAAAAACTCAAATAGAAACAAAGACCCAGTATAACTGAAAATAAATAAATCAAATTATTTAAAAAAATTTTTTTTCAATAAAAGGAAAGAAGATGTGAAAAAAACCAAACCAAACCAAACCAACGGTTCCCTGCTGAAAGCACCTTGGACAGGGAATTCCCACTGTGCTTCTGTCTTCACCGTCCTTTCAGTTCCTGTACAACCTCATGCAGAGCCTTGCCCACCCGCACACAGAGCACGTAAAAGCCCCTCGTACACCAAAGATGCTGTGAGAGTAATTCCAGCACTTTACAACATTTATTGAGGTAGTTTTGAGACAACTATAATATAAAATAGTGGTGATAATAGATAATATTTATAGGAAAGAAGTAGGCTATGATGAGTGCAGGCTAGGTTTAGGCTGCCTGGTTTTGAAATTGGACTCAACCACTTCCTAGCTGTGTGATGCTGGTCAACTTCCTTTAGCTTTTTGTGATTTGGTTTCCTCTTCTATAACGTGGAGTTCATAGTACATTCAGGTCCTACCTTATGGGGTTGCTATGAGGATTAAATGAAATAATATATATGACTGTGGCATATAGTTCGTAAATACAAACCACACAACATGCAGAGTGTCTGTGGATTCACACACACACACACAAAGCCTTGCCCCTACAGCCTCCTCAGGTTAAATCCCAGGTGGTATCGTGACAGCAGGGTTTCTGCCGTAAATCTAAGATAACAGAAGGAGTATGTGAGCCTCTCATGCAAGCAAACCAATATTTTCTCATTGAGAAAATATCCCATCCTGATTCCCCCATCCCCCTCATCCACACACAGCCTACCATGTTGAACTAGCTGTAATGGGATGGAGTTGGGCTATGTCTGTATGGAAGAGCTATGTCTGTATGGAGAGGGATGAAAGTGAAAATGAGTGTTAGTTGCTCAGTCACGTTCAGCTCTTTGGGACCCCATGGACTTTAGCCTGCCAGGCTCCTCTGCCCATGTAATTCTACAGACAAGAGTACTGGAGTGGGTAGTCATTTCCTTCTCCAGGGGAATCTTCCTGACCCAGGGACTGAACCCAGTTCTCCTGCTTTGCAGGCGGATTCTTTACCGTCTAAGCCACCAGGGAAGCCCAGGAGAGGCAGAGAAGGATCCAGAAATGTCCGTCTCCTCTTTGCCCACCTCACTTATCACCGGGAAGCAGTAACAGTGGCCAGCAGGCCTGAAAGGGTTTCCATGCCCGAGAGGAAGGTTAGTGGTACCAGAAGGGTGTGGTGTGGCGACTCCAGGGCCGTGGATCCAGCTACAACTCGGTGGAGGAGCCATGTGGGAGCTGAGCCAGTCCTGGCTGAGAAAGTCTGGCTGTCACTGGAGGGGCTCCCCTGACAAGCTGAAGAACATTCAGCTGATGATCAGCCAAAGAGACAAATGTTCACCCTGAATTCATGCATAGGAATTCTTCCTCATGGAGGGAGACGGATACTCTTGAAAGCACCAAGTCAGCAAAACCCCATTTGCCAAGAAAAATGTATCATAACAAATAGGTTAGGAAAGAGACATTTAAAATGACATTAAATGCTTATATTTTTAACTGCTATCCAACCAGTCCATCCTAAAGGAGATTAGTCCTGAGTGTTCATTGGAGGGACTGATGTTGAAGCTGAAACTCCAATACTTTGGCCACCTGATGCAGAGAGCTGACTCATCTGAAAAGACCCTGATGCTGGGAAAGATTGAGGGCAGGAGGAGAAGGGGACGACAGAGGATGAGATGGTTGGATGGTATCACTGACTCAAAGGACATGGGTTTGGGTGGACTCTGGGAGTTGATGATGGACAGGGAGGCCTGGTGGGCTTCGGTTCATGGTGTTGCACAGAATCGGACACGACTAAGCAACTGAACTGAACTGAAAGGCAGTTTGAGGAGGCATCAGTTTTCAAACCATGTTAGGTAGCTGTGCTAAGAGGTGGGCCTCCTGCATGGAGGAACCTGGGCCTCACTGTTTAGGAAACACTGTGTCTGCTCTGGCAGCTGCAGAGGGGAGGTTACCACAAATTTTACATAGGAACCCTGGGTCTCTTTTAAGAGGGGAGTTCAGAGTCCTTTGCATGATCCTCTGTTTCCTCTTCAAGTCTGAGCAAGTGCTAGTGTAACCTGTGACCTTTTCATATACTCTCACAACTCTTTTCAGGGCCATTTCTACACACATGGACTATAAACAAACCTGCCTTTGTATCCTTGGAGAGAAGGAGCCCATAACTGCTGTCCAGACCTGCAGTTAACTCTAGAGACTAAAGAAGCATCTAAGAAATCTTTGGGATACAGACACAAAGCCTCGTTACCTCAAAACAGCACTTAGCTATGGGAATAAAGGTTGTCTCTTTGTTCATATATATTGATAAGAGACGGCTATTTGCAAAGATATTTACCAAAAAACCAATTATCAGTGTCAGTCACTCAGCTGTTTCTGAGTCTTTTGTGACCCCATGGACTGTAGCCCACCAGGCTCCTCCGTCCATGGAATTTCCCAGGCAAGAATACTGTCATTTCCTTCTCCAAGGAATCTTCCCAACCCAGGGATCGAACCTGGGTCTCCTGAAGTGCAGGCAGATTATTTATTATCTGAGCTACCAGGGAATCAATAGTTATCTCTAAATGCTGGTATTTGGGGAAATTTTCTTTCTTCTCTTATACTTTTCTATCATGTTCATTTTTTAAAATTCCTTGAATATGTGTTCACCAACAAATAGTGGATTAATGTGTTAGATTGTAAATAGAATCCAACACATGAATACAGGATCGCATGGTAATATGGGGCCTGATGTACAACTCAGGGTGAGTTTAGATCATTTCATAAATTGGAGTCTGATGACAAGGGATAAATTAACCCAAGGTAGAAGGTGCAATACCTAAATCCCACAAGTATCTTTAAATAGACCCAACGCTTATCTAAGAGAGAGAGCCTCCAGCTGCAGCACCCTTAGATTTATACCAGTGGTTCATGCAAGTGTTGCTCCTGGAGAAACACCATCAACAGCACCTGGGAATCTCAGGTCTCAGTCAGAAATTCTGGGGGCAAGGGTTTTTAACAAGCCCTCCAGGGGGTTTAGACACACTCAAATTTAAGAGATACCCCTGAGATATACAAATCTTACCACTTTCAAATGATAGGGGAAAAAAGAAAACCAATAAAAATATTGGAATCTAAGTTTCTTGGTTGAAATGTGAAGAAAAATGGAGGGAAGAAATAGAGACCAGAGCCTATACAAGATTTTGAGCTGTTCCACAGCTCTCTGTTGACATTTGAAGACTCGATTTTTAAAGTGTTAACCTGTTGCTGACTTTATCATATTAATTGTGTTGTATTTCAACAGCTGTTTCCCTTAATTCAAGATACAACTTGTGACAGTTTTCCTTCACACACCATTTTCTTGGGCATGTATATATCTGACTTGGAGATAGTTGGGGGGAAAAAACACAGCTCTTTACTTGTTTAAAAGAGACTTTCTGCCTGTTTCATTTTGTGCTCTTAATCAGTTAAAGAAGCCAATGGCATTTTTAGTTTCATCTTATCTGTGCTTTTCACTAGTACATCCCTGTTCGTTTGTTTGTTCCCCTTGATTGATTGTCATTAACATTTTGTTTTTCAGGCTTCCTTGGTGGTTCAGCAGCAAAGAAATCTGCCTGCCAATGCAGGAGACAGGGGTTTGATCCCTGGTTCCGGAAGATCTCCCGTGCTGGGGAGCAGCTAAGCCCATGTGCCACAACTGCTGAGCCTGTGCCCTAGAGCCCGGGAGCTGCAACTGCTGAAGCCCTCACACCCTGCAGCCTGTGCTCCATAACAAGAGAGGCCACCACAACGAGAAATCCGGCACTGCAGTCAAGAGCAGTCCCTGCTCACCCACAACCAGGGAAAAACTCAAATAGAAACAAAGACCCAGTATAACTGAAAATAAATAAATCAAATTATTAAAAAAATTTTTTTTTCAATAAAAGGAAAGAAGATGTGAAAAAAACCAAACCAAACCAAACCAACGGTTCCCTGCTGAAAGCACCTTGGACAGGGAATTCCCACTGTGCTTCTGTCTTCACCGTCCTTTCAGTTCCTGTACAACCTCATGCAGAGCCTTGCCCACCCGCACACAGAGCACGTAAAAGCCCCTCGTACACCAAAGATGCTGTGAGAGTAATTCCAGCACTTTACAACATTTATTGAGGTAGTTTTGAGACAACTATAATATAAAATAGTGGTGATAATAGATGATATTTATAGGAAAGAAGTAGGCTATGATGAGTGCAGGCTAGGTTTAGGCTGCCTGGTTTTGAAATTGGACTCAACCACTTCCTAGCTGTGTGATGCTGGTCAACTTCCTTTAGCTTTTTGTGATTTGGTTTCCTCTTCTATAACGTGGAGTTCATAGTACATTCAGGTCCTACCTTATGGGGTTGCTATGAGGATTAAATGAAATAATATATATGACTGTGGCATATAGTTCGTAAATACAAACCACACAACATGCAGAGTGTCTGTGGATTCACACACACACACACAAAGCCTTGCCCCTACAGCCTCCTCAGGTTAAATCCCAGGTGGTATCGTGACAGCAGGGTTTCTGCCGTAAATCTAAGATAACAGAAGGAGTATGTGAGCCTCTCATGCAAGCAAACCAATATTTTCTCATTGAGAAAATACCCCATCCTGATTCCCCCATCCCCCTCATCCCCACACAGCCTACCATGTTGAACTAGCTGTAATGGGATGGAGTTGGGCTATGTCTGTATGGAAGAGCTGTGTCTGTATGGAGAGGGATGAAAGTGAAAATGAAAGTGTTAGTCGCTCAGTCGCGTCCAACTCTTTGGGACCCCATGGACTTTAGCCTGCCAGGCTCCTCTGCCCATGGAATTCTACAGACAAGAGTACTGGAGTGGGTAGTCATTTCCTTCTCCAGGGGAATCTTCCTGACCCAGGGACTGAACCCAGTTCTCCTGCTTTGCAGGTGGATTCTTTACCGTCTAAGCCACCAGGGAAGCCCAGGAGAGGCAGAGAAGGATCCAGAAATGTCCGTCTCCTCTTTGCCCACCTCACTTATCACCGGGAAGCAGTAACAGTGGCCAGCAGGCCTGAAAGGGTTTCCATGCCCGAGAGGAAGGTTAGTGGTACCAGAAGGGTGTGGTGTGGCGACTCCAGGGCCGTGGATCCAGCTACAACTCGGTGGAGGAGCCATGTGGGAGCTGAGCCAGTCCTGGCTGAGAAAGTCTGGCTGTCACTGGAGGGGCTCCCCTGACAAGCTGAAGAACATTCAGCTGATGATCAGCCAAAGAGACAAATGTTCACCCTGAATTCATGCATAGGAATTCTTCCTCATGGAGGGAGACGGATACTCTTGAAAGCACCAAGTCAGCAAAACCCCATTTGCCAAGAAAAATGTATCATAACAAATAGGTTAGGAAAGAGACATTTAAAATGACATTAAATGCTTATATTTTTAACTGCTATCCAACCAGTCCATCCTAAAGGAGATTAGTCCTGAGTGTTCATTGGAGGGACTGATGTTGAAGCTGAAACTCCAATACTTTGGCCACCTGATGCAGAGAGCTGACTCATTTGAAAAGACCCTGATGCTGGGAAAGATTGAGGGCAGGAGGAGAAGGGGACGACAGAGGATGAGATGGTTGGATGGTATCACTGACTCAAAGGACATGGGTTTGGGTGGACTCTGGGAGTTGATGATGGACAGGGAGGCCTGGTGGGCTTCGGTTCATGGTGTTGCACAGAATCGGACACGACTAAGCAACTGAACTGAACTGAAAGGCAGTTTGAGGAGGCATCAGTTTTCAAACCATGTTAGGTAGCTGTGCTAAGAGGTGGGCCTCCTGTATGGAGGAACCTGGGCCTCACTGTTTAGGAAACACTGTGTCTGCTCTGGCAGCTGCAGAGGGGAGGTTACCACAAATTTTACATAGGAACCCTGGGTCTCTTTTAAGAGGGGAGTTCAGAGTCCTTTGCATGATCCTCTGTTTCCTCTTCAAGTCTGAGCAAGTGCTAGCGTAACCTGTGACCTTTTCATATACTCTCACAACTCTTTTCAGGGCCATTTCTACACACATGGACTATAAACAAACCTGCCTTTGTATCCTTGGAGAGAAGGAGCCCATAACTGCTGTCCAGACCTGCAGTTAACTCTAGAGACTAAAGAAGCATCTAAGAAATCTTTGGGATACAGACACAAAGCCTCGTTACCTCAAAACAGCACTTAGCTATGGGAATAAAGGTTGTCTCTTTGTTCATATATATTGATAAGAGACGGCTATTTGCAAAGATATTTACCAAAAAACCAATTATCAGTGTCAGTCACTCAGCTGTTTCTGAGTCTTTTGTGACCCCATGGACTGTAGCCCACCAGACTCCTCCGTCCATGGAATTTCCCAGGCAAGAATACTGTCATTTCCTTCTCCAAGGAATCTTCCCAACCCAGGGATCGAACCTGGGTCTCCTGAAGTGCAGGCAGATTATTTATTATCTGAGCTACCAGGGAATCAATAGTTATCTCTAAATGCTGGTATTTGGGGAAATTTTCTTTCTTCTCTTATACTTTTCTATCATGTTCATTTTTAAAAATAATAAACATTTGTTATTTTTATAATCTGAACAATTATTTTATTTTTGAGGGGGAAAAAGCATTATTATATCTGTTGAAAATCCTAAAACGTAACAAAAATTCAAAGTCACATTAGTACGTTCCACCCAAAAAAGCAGAGATACATTCATACAAAATATTAGATGAGGTTGTGGGCTGCTGTCCCATGCTTCTGGGGAAAGGATTAGATACAATCTTTCTGGGAAATTATTTGCCTATGTGTGTTGAGAGTATTAAAATGGTATACTCCCAATGTTCATAGCAGAACTGTTAACAGTAGCCAAGACATGGCAACAGCTTATGTGTCCATCAAGATGAATGGATAGAGACGATGTGGTGTATTTAATGGAATATTGCTCCTTTTCTTGTTGAGTCACCCAGTCATGTCCCACTCTGTGACCCTATGGACTGCAGGCCGCCTGGCCGCCCTGTCCTTCACTACCTCCCGGAATTTGCTCAAACTCATGTCCATTGAGTTGAGGATGCCATTCAGCCATTTCATCCTCTGATGACCTCTTCTCCTTCTGTCCTCAGTCTTTCCCAGCATCAGAAACTTTTCCAATGAGTCGGCTGTTCACATCAGGTGACCAAAACACTGGAACTAAAATGTGATTTTACTTTAAGCATGCGGTTTTACTTTCATCAACAGGCAGATGCACGACTGAGTAGCATTTCTGCTTTGGTCCAGCCACTTCCTTCTTTCTGGGGCTATTAGTTCTAAGACTACTTAGATTGAAGGCAGGAGGAGAAGGGGACAACAGAGGACTAGACGGTTGGATGGCTGACTCAATGGACATGAGTTTGAGCAAGCTCCGGGAGGTGGTAAAGGACAGGGGAGCTGGTGTGCTGCAGTCCATGGGGTCGCACAGAGTTGGGACACAACTGTACAACAACATTAGTTGTGCTCCTCTGCTCCTCCCCAGTAGCGCATTGGACACCTTCTGACCTGGTGGATTCATCTTTTGGTGTCATATCTTTTTGTCTCTTTATACAGTTCATGAGGTTCTCACAGCAAGTTATACTGGGGTGGCTTGCCATTCCTTCCTCCAGTGGATTACATTTTGTCAGAACTCTCCACTATGACCCATCTGTCTCGGGTGGCCCTACCCAGCAGGACTCAGCTTCGTTGAGTTATGCAAGCCCCATCACCACTACAAGGCAGTGATCTGTGAAGGGGATAATGGACTATTACTCAGCCATAAAAAGAATGAAATATTTTCATTGGCAGCAACATGGATTGATCTGGAGAATATTATGTGTGCGTGCTCAGTAGCTCAGCTGTGAATATTATACTAAGTGAAATAAGTCAGACAGAGAAAGACAAATATTCTATCACTTATATCTGAAATTTGAAAAATAATGCAAGTGAATATACTTAAGTAAGTAAGTAAGTGGTAGTCGCTAGTCATGCCCGACTCTTTGTGACCCCATGGACTGCAGCCCACCAGGCTCCTCTGTCCATGGGATTTTCCAGGCAAGGATACTGGAGTGGGGTGCCATTTCCTTCTCCAGGGGATCTTCACAACCCAGGGATCAAGCCCAGGTCTCCTGCACTACAAGCAGATTCTTTATCCACTGAGCTACAAGGGAAGCCCTGAATCTACTTACAATAAATGAAAAAAAGAGATTAATAGACACAGAAAACAAACTTTTTGTTACCAAAGGAAAAAGGGAGGATAAATTAGGATTATGGGATTAACATACACATGCTACTATGTATAAAATAGATAAACCACAAGGATTTACTGTTTAACACAGGGAATAATATTCAGTATCTTGTAACCTAGAATGGAAAATAATCAGAAAAAATATATACACATATAAATAACTGAATCATTTTCTGTACACTTGAAACCAACATAATATTGTAAATCAACTGTAATACAGTAAAAAAATAAAATACAATATAATTTTACATATAAGAAAAGATGCATTCTATATGGCCCAGAAATTCTACTTCTAGAAGTCTATATTAAGAAAATAATTAGATTCTTTTGATAACTCTAATATAAGTTATTCTACAACAGGGCAGTGCTTATTGACATTCTTTCTAATGATTAATTTTGGCATGGTTTTTTAATATTGTAAATCAACTGTACTACAGTAAAAAAATAAAATACAATATAATTTTACATATAAGAAAAGATGCATTCTATATGGCCCAGATATTCTACTTCTAGAAGTCTATATTAAGAAAATAATTAGATTCTTTTGATAACTCTAATATAAGGTATTCTACAACAGGGCAGTGCTTATTGACATTCTTTCTAATGATTAATTTTGGCATGGTTTTAAACTTGTTTCTCTCTGATGGATACATAAAACAGAATCCCCTGCATTTTTTGTCAGGCTTCCTCCTGTGAAGCTGTCTACATAACTGATAAGTCAGCAATACTGAGTTGCAACAGTATAAGTTGTTTCAAATGAAAAGCTGCCTGCAGTGATATTTCTTTCCTCTGATAATGTCACTAGTTGTGTCTGTTCAAAAAATTCCAGTCTTAAAATCAGTGTATTTTTTTCTGCCCAAATACAAAAGCCTATTTTATAAAAGGATAAAAAAAGGGAGAGAATTAGGCAAAGGTGCAAAGTCAAACAAGTTCGTTACACATTCACTTATGATACTTTAAACATGCAAATAATTAAGGCAGACAAGTTAAATAAATGAAGATCCATTAAATAATTAAAAGTAATGACATAAATTTAAAAAGCAATAAAAGTAATGATATAAACATTCATTTAAAATAATCTGGGGATGTGCTCACAATATATTCTTGCAGCAAGTTACAAAAGTTTATGTGTGGTGTCAATTCATATCTGATGGGAAAGAAAATCGCACTACACACTGTAGATTTCAACTTTTAAAAGTTTTTGCATATCTGTATTTTCCAACTTTTCTACAATCAATATGATTCACTTGTGTGATTAAAAATTAAACATCAGAAAGAATATTAGTTGGAGATGTTTATATTTGTAAAATAGCTTATATGACACCCCTCCCCGCTACACACAAACCCCAAGACACTTATCTTGTAATACAGATAGTTACCTGTCCCGTATTCTGATAAAACCTATATATGATGACGTGGCATCAGCTCCAGGGAGCCCCAATACAGCCATAAATTTAGCTACATAGAGCTGATCTGATCAAAACTAATCTCTAAATAGTAGTTTCATTTAACCACCAACCAGCTATCTTTATTTAGAGTTCTGTTATTTTCTATTGGCACATCAGAGAAAGATTTTAAATTTAGATTTTGTGTTAAAATCCGGGGCCACAGTTTGTAGACAATGCTGCATTTGGTGGGTCTTCCTTTCTGTTTTCAATATGTGCCTTCCACCTCAGTGTTCTTTGGTGAGTAAGGAGTGGCTCTGTAAGGGCAGAGAGAAGAAATTATATTCTTAAAACTTCCGTTTAGGGACAGCATGCCTCAGCTTTCAATTTGATTGACTGAGTCATTCCCTTTAAAAGCAAACTGCAATTTTCATTGGAATAGAAATTAGTGTGACTTAACGCATCTCTTTTTATGGAAGATTGCAATTCACAGCCTATAAGAGGATTGCAAGTGACAAAAAAAAAAAAATTCTCACCAGTACAATTTTATGATGAAAATGCCTATTTAGGTCTGTATTTTATAGAAGGAATAAAAGACCTCATAGAAGGGCTGTACCTTCTGTAAAAGAAACCTCAGTGATAAATGCCTAAAGAGAATATCTTGGGACGAATAGAGTCTTTTTTTGCCTTTTCCTCAATTCAGATAAAGGTAGCTTGACTGCTAACTCTCGTTCTTATTTGCAGGGAGTTAAGTGATCAGAACTCTGTTATTTCTCCTTTAGTGCTGTGAATAAGTTCATTTTCTCACTTATTGTTTTATACCTAAAGTTTTTCAAAGACTTTTGACTTTCAGATCGTATAAATTTTATGATCTGTAATCCTGTTTGAAAACTCTGGGAGGCTGGAATTTAAAAGGTAAGGGGGTTGGGATTTTCCTGGTGGTCCAGTGGTTAAGACACCATGATTCCACTGCAGAGGGCACAGGTTCCATTCCTAGTGGAGGAACTAAGATCCCCAGTGCCCCTTGCCACAGCCAAAAAAATAGAAAGAAAGAAAGAAAAAGGTAAGGGGTTTAAATGTAATTGATCAATTAGATGGCTTTGTGTTAGTACTGGTGCCTAGATATTCTTTCTTTTTTAGCCAAACACTTAGGAATAAGTTTGAAGATATGAAATTCAAGATAGATTATAGTATTTCTCTAATGAGAATGCAGTCACTATAATACAAAGACAGCTGAGTTGTATTATTCTGAAAAGGAAACTGCAATTCTCCCCTTAAGTTGTTTTTCAAATTTTTAAAATTCAATTAACTTAAACTGAAGAAAAAAAAAAACATTTCACCCATTTCTCCTACCTGCTAACTCCCACCCTTAGGAACTACCAATCTGTTCTGTGTATCATAAGGTTGGGTTTTGTTTGTTTTCTAAAGTCCACATATAAGAGAGATCATATGGCACTTCTCTAACTTATTTCACTTAGCACAATGCTCTTGAGGTATAAAGTTGGGTTGTTTATGTGAGATTTTTCTTGTTTCTTGAGGTGGACATGGATTACCCATACTTCCTTCTTGGGATTGCTTTTGCTGTATCCCATAAATTTTGGTGTGCTACACTACAATTTTCATTTGTCTTAAGTCACTTAAAAAATTACATCTTTAATTTCTTTTTGACCCATTCATTGCTCAGTTCAGTTCAGTCCAGCCGCTCAGTCGTGTCCGACTCTTTGTGACCCCATGAATCGCAGCACGCCAGGCCTCCCTGTCCATTACCATCTCCCAGAGTTCACTCAGACTCACGTCCATCGAGTCCGTGATGCCATCCAGCCATCTCATCCTCTGTCGTCCCCTTCTCCTCCTGCCCCCAATCCCTCCCAGCATCACAGTCTTTTCCAGTGAGTCAACTCTTCGCATGAGGGGGCCAAAGTACTGGAGTTTCAGCTTTAGCATCATTCCTTCCAAAGAAATCCCAGGGCTGATCTCCTTCAAAATGGACTGGTTGGATCTCCTTGCAGTCCAAGGGACTCTCAAGAGTCTTCTCCAACACCACAGTTCAAAAGCATCAATTCTTTGGCTCTCAGCTTTCTTCACAGTCCAACTCTCACAGCCATATATGACCACAGGAAAAACCATAGCCTTGACTATACGGACTTTTGTTGGCAGTAGCAAATTATTTAATCTTTCATGCTCAGTCGCTCAATTGTGTCTGACCCTCTGTGACCCCATGGCCTGCAGCCCTCAGGCTCCTCTGGCCATGGAATTTTCCCAGCAAGAATACTGGAGTGGGTTGCAATTTCCTATTTCAGAGGATCTTCTCAACCTGGGATCAAACTCACATCTCCTATATTGACAGGTGGATTCTTTACCAGATGTACCACCCAGGAAACCCCATTTAATCTTCACATATTTGCAAATATTCCAGTTTTTTTGTGATTAATTTCTAGTTTCATACCATTGCAGTCAGAAAAGATGTTGATATGGTTTCAGTCTTCTTAGATTTAATTAAGATTTGTTCTGTGGTTGAACTGGCTGGAGAATGGTTCTTGTATACTTGAAAAGAATGTATATTCTGCTGCTGTGAGATAGAATGTCTCATAAATATCTAAGTCCGTCTGGTCTAACATGTGGCTTGATTCCAAAGTTTCCCTATTGACTTTCTATCTGGATATTCTATTCACTGATGGAAGTGGGGTATTAAAAATCCTATTATTGTATTGCTGTATATTTCTCCTTGTAGGTTTATTAATATTTACTCTACATATCTAGGTACTCCTAAATTTAGTGCCTATTTACAAATGTTATGTCGTCTTGTTGAATTGACCACTTTATCAATATGTAATATCCTTCTTTTTTCTCTTATTATAGTCTTTAAAGTCTATTTTGTCTGATATTAGTATAGCTACTCCAGCTTTCTTTTGATTTCCATTCACAAGGAATGTTTTTTTCCATATCTTGTCTTTCAGTCTGTGTGTGTGTTTATGTCTAAAGTGTATCTCTTTTAGGCAGCAAGTATATGGGTCTTGGTTTTTTTTTTAATCCATTTGGCCACTTTATGTCTTTTGATTAGAGCACTTAATCCATTTACAATTAAAGTAATTATTGATAGGTTATGTGCTTGTTGCTATTTTGGGGATTGCTCTCTAGCTACTTTTGGTTAGTTCTTTGCTGTTACTTTATCGTCTTTCTCTCTTCCTTTGTAATTTGATGGTGTTCTTCAGTGGTATGCTTACATTCCTTTCTCTTCCTCTTTTGTGTATTTGCTATAGGTTTTTGCTTTGGGTTTACCATGAGGCTTACATATAACAACTTACGACTTAATTTCGGGGCTTCCCTTGTAGCTCAGTTGGTAAAAAATCTGTCTCCAGTGCAAGAGACCTGGGTTCCATCCCTGGGTCGGGAAGATTCCCTAGAGAAAGAAATGGAGACCCACTCCAGGATCCTTGCCTGGAAAATCTCATGGACAGAGGAGCCTGGTGGGCTGCAGTCCGTGGGGTCGCAAAGAGTCGGGCACAACTGAGCGACTAACACTCACTTACTTACGTACAGGGAGCCAGATCCTGTATGCGGTAACACACTACTGTTAATACAGATTAATGTCCCAGTCTGCTTTTTACCTATGTTTGCATGTTTGGTACTAGTACTCATGGTGATTGAAGAAATACTGGATGGGCCACAAAGCTCATCTGATTTTTTCTTTACCATCTGACAGAAAAACCCAAATGAAATTTTTGGCCAACCCAATACTATCCACGGTGGATTTTGTGTGTGTGTGTTGTTTCATGAGAGATTAAATGGACAAATGAGTCACTGGCAAAAGAGCGGCATAACCGTGGAAGAAAAACAAACCTTTCCCCCAAAAGGAATAAGGAGGCTATTTTAGAATCTCTAGAGTCCACAATAATATACCACATTAAAGAGCCTTTGCCTTTATTGCTATGGCTGCTTGGCTTATGTAAAACAGGGGAGTCTTCAGACATTTTCCAGCCGGTAGAGTATTTGAAGGCCAAGTCAACTCTCAGAATGACTCATTTTATAATAAAAATAATCTTTAAGCAAAAATTTGTGAAATATCAGTTGTACAAAAAAATGCATACAGTCATGGCTCCCACGCTTTGGTGATCTGACCAAACAGCAGCCAGTCATAAGCTGGGCAACAACCTGGTCTTTGGATGAAAAGATCAGGTAAGTCCATCACTTTCTCTCTCATGAGTCATAGCTAGGAAATATCTAGATAATTTGATTAGTGAAAAGAGCTATAGCTTGGAAGCAGCAACAGAAAGATCCAGAGAGGATCTAATGAGTTATGAGGGGTCAGAAACTATGGGTAAGGAAAGGAGCTTGGCTGGTGGAGAAAAGATACTAGAGCAAATGTATAACATGCAGAGAAGCAGAGATTCAGAGAGTGAGAGAGACAGAGACAAGGACAGAAACTAGCCTCAGAACTTTCTGAAGGTCTCCAGGCCTAATTTAGTCTAATTAAGCCTTATGGTCGGAGAAGGCAATGGCGCCCCGCTCCAGTACTCTTGCCTGGAAAATCCCATGGACGGAGGAGTCTGGTGGGCTGCGGTCCATGGGATCGCTAAGAGTCGGACAGGACTGAGCGACTTCACTTTCACTTTTCACTTCATGCATTGGAGAAGGAAATGGCAACCCACTCCAGTGTTCTTGCCTGGAGAATCCCAGGGACCGGGGAGTCTGGTGGGCTGCCGTCCATGGGGTCGCACAGAGTCGGACACGACTGAAGCGACTTAGCAGCAGCAGCAGCAGCAGCAGCAAGCCCTATGGTAACCTCTCACTCTCTTTTTTTTCAAGGTAACTTAAATGACCTCTGACCTTAATTAACAAAAGGATCAGACCACCAGGTTTCTTAGCATTAAACAAAAGATGCTATATTTATGCAATATAAAATTACAACCAAGAAGATAGAGTCATTAAAAAACAAACTGTGAAAAAGAAAAAAGAACTTGTCAAAAGTAGGTTTTCTAGTACAGCTCTTGGGCAGGCTTGCCCACTGTCCTTCACCTGTCTGATAACAGGTCTCTGATATTCTTTTTTAAAATTTTATTTATTTACTTACTTTTGGCTGCGTTGGGTCTTGTTGCTGCTTGGGTTTTTCTCCAGCTGAAGCAAGTGGGCCCTGCTCTCTAGCTGTGCTGTGTGGCTTCTCATTGCAGTGGTGTTTCTGGTTGCAGAGAGCGGGCTTCGGTAGTTATGGCACACAGATTTAGCTGCTCTGCAGGAGGTGGAATCTTCCCGAATCAGGGGTCAGACCTGTGTCTTCTGTACTGGCAGGAAGATTCTTTATCGGGGAAGTCCCTCTGATATTCTTTTAGGCACTATCCCACACCCACTGACCCCTACCCTCTGCCATCACCTCTTCAGGGTGAGGATGTGACTCAGTTCTAGCCAATCAGTGGATCCTAACACCCAGGCCACAGTGATAGATAATGGCCATGCAAACATTATATAAACATATGGCATTGTAATGCTTGAGAAAAATGGGACAAATAATGAGTGCAGAAATAAGGAAAAATTGCTATTAAGTTTGGGGGTCATAATAGTCTCCTAAATAATAAGACCAGTTTTTAAGTCAAGTCCTTTCCCTTTTCTGAACTTCAGTTTTCTTGTATATAAAATGAGGTCAACACAACTGCACTCAGGGTCTCTTAAAGGTCCTTTCCTTTCTAAATCACTAAACTTTTCTGACGTTTAGAAATTCGGGAGTTTTATAAGCGTTTCCCAGTTGGACATTTACAGAGATTCCAGTGTTAAACCCGGAGATACAGGAATGATCTCACCACAGTCTTGGCCTCAAGGAACTTGCAGCGGATGAGTGTGAGGTCGGGTGAGTACGTATTCACTTTTCCATGTAGTCTAAGCTCTTTACCTCGTCATTCTTCCCCAGCCATTAACATGTGCCCTCTTAAATGACAGTTAATTAGCTCTCCGCTAATACCTTTCTTCATTTTTCTTCCCTGGAGAGGTGGCTGTCTTCTTCCCTTCTTTCACTCCAGGANTTCCATGTGGTCTAAGCTCTTTACCTCGTCATTCTTCCCCAGCCATTAACATGTGCCCTCTTAAATGACAGTTAATTAGCTCTCCGATAATACCTTTCTTCATTTTTCTTCCCTGGAGAGGTGGCTGTCTTCTTCCCTTCTTTCACTCCAGGAACACAGATGCATTTGACAGAGGTCAGCTCACAGCTTCTCGGACATGAAGAGAGATAATGTTTCAGTCAGTTTTGATTTCCAGAGCATCTCAGAACTCAAAAGGCAGAGTGATTCACTGAATGGAGGCAAGGTAGGACTATTAGATATCAAAGGCAGTTCAAAGAATCTTTCCCCACAAATCCCACTATACAGGATGGTCTTGGCTGCAGATCTCTTCAGCCACTTACAGCTGACAGAACCAAACTGTGGCTTTGGTATCATCAATTAGCTTCATTGCTTGCAGAGGAGACTGTTGTGGTGACTGCTTGGTCTAGTTTTTCCGGTTGGATGAGCAACTCAGATCCGCTGTGAAGGTCTCTGTATCAGATATCAAAGCTACTGCAAAGGCTTGGATCTTTGAAACAATATTACTCTTCCCCATCCCAACTGGTAACCATTCTCCTTCTACCTCACTGGATACTAGAAATTACAAATACTCTCCTAGAACTATTGCCCTTCCAAGTTGGACAGAGTAGGTCCAGGCAGTAAAAAAAAAAAAAAAATTGGCGTGCTGTGATTCATGGGGTCACAAAGAAGCGGACATGACTGAGCGACTGAACTGAACTGAATCTCTTGGGTGAATTCTCTTTGCTGAAATTAGAACTGAATTGTCTACTGACCTGACCACCCCTGGGGCTACTGGGTGATGGAATAGTTAGTAAGGCTAGTGTTTTGCAGCTCTCACCGCCTTACTTCCCAGAGAACTGGGCTATGAAGGCATGGGCACTATAGTTGAGAGGTGGAGAAGGGCAGAAATACAGTTTTTAAGACTCCATGGTATTTTCAATGGTAGGCAAGTCCCTAGCAGACAAAGTAGAGGATTTATTGGGCAAAGCGTGAGGATAGGGAGGCAAATACACCACTGTGAAGGTGAAAAAGCCAGAAAGATGGAAACATGTAGAAATCAGGATGAGAGATGTCAAAGACAAATTTACCATCCTCACAGTTTTGCTTCAATCAGATTTGTCCACTAAGTATAAACCCACTGATTGCTCCAATGGGCCCATCAGAACTCTACTGGAGTAGAATTTTTCCATGGGAGTAGGAGGGGGGATATAGCTGATACAAAGACTGTGAAGTCATTTACTTCTGTCTTATCTAGGTGTCTGTTGAATTCTTCTTTAAGTGCTTTGAGACAATCCTTGGTCTTAAAACCAATGAAAATGAGTTGAAAGCTAAAATACTCACCTATTTTGCTGAAGAACTGGTTGGATTAATTGTCATTAATTAATATGTCATTATGATTTTAATATGTCAAATGACTATCTGTCATTTCTAGTTCAGGTGTATTTGATTTTTTTTTTAAACCAAGCTATATTTTAATAAGTGAGCAGTTAACAGCAAGCTGCCATACACTCCCTGTAATTTCTTTGGTTCTTTGCAATGTTCTTTTACTATGTGCATGCATGCTCAGTTGTATCTGACTCTTTGCAACCCCATGGACTGTAGCCTCCTAGTCTCTTCTGTCCATGGAATTTTCCAGGCAAGAATGCTGGAGTGAGTTGCCATTTCTTCCTCCAGGGGATCCTCCTGACCCAGGAATCTAACCCATGTCTCCAGCACTGGCAGGCAGATTCTTTAACCGCTGAACCAGGTGTGAAATGGAAGCCCCGATTTCCTGGACAGAATGTGCTCTAAGTCTTAAGAAAAAAAAAGAAAAAAAGCCAGAAAATAGCTAAGGACTTAAATATTTTTCTTCCTTCCTGTTAGTGTTCAATCTTGTTCTCAAAGCAAATTTTTTAAGTTTTTTTTTTTTAATTATTAACTTTACATCTTAATCTTTGTGATGACAGAGATTTTGGTATGTTTTGTTCACTTGTTATCCCTAGTGCCTAGAGTTGAGAAGACACTCAATAATTACACTTTGAATGAATCAGTGAATGAACATAAGAATTATATAAGTAAATACCGCTTTAGTACCAATAGATAAAAAGTGCTAAGCTAAGATCCCACTGTACATCCAGAGTAGAGATGTCAAGCTACAACTTTGAGCAGTATGATAAGGACACTCTAAAAGATGGTATGGAGGCACTGGGACTTCCCTGGTGGGCCAGTGGCTAAGACTCCATGCTCCCAATGCAGGAAGCCTGGGTTCAAGCCCTGGTTGTTGAACTAGATCCCGCATGAAACAACTAATAGAATGAAGGCTCTTGTTGGTGATTTTTAGTCGCTAAGTCCTGTCTGACTCTTTTGGGACCCCATGGATTGTAGCCTGCCAGGCTTCCCCTTCTGTGGGATTTTCTAGGCACAAATACTGGAGTGGGTTACCATTTCCTAGTCCAAGCGATCTTCCTGACCCAGGGACTGAACCGGTGTGTCCTACATTGGCAGGTAGATTCTTTACCACTGAGCCACCAGGGAAACCCATGAAAGCATTTAGTTGACTTTTTAAATTGCTAATTATAAATAAAAGAATATCTATGGAAGCACCTCAAAATATTGATACATGTAAGATTAATACAATTTTACACAGGTATGACTTGCAATCCGATTGTTTTTTTTTTAATTTGGAATCAATTTTTACGACTGAAGTCACCATACCTTGACCAAAGGTGCCAAATGACATTTTTTTCCCAAATGACATTTTTGAGTCTGTTAAAAGTATGACATTCCCACAAATGTTTAGCAATCTAAATGCTTCCTAAAGAGGCAGAAGGTCAGCCAATGTGATAACCTAAAGGGAGACGTCTGCTTCTTGAGAACCCACTGAGTAAGAAGTCAACAGGTGCAGAGGCAGCCTCATTCAAATGTCTGGGATGTGCCATTTGGCCATTTGCAGGCATTCAGCAGTCCAAGTGAGAGCTGCGTAGGTAGAAAACGTGAATTCCACACAAGAAAGCCTCATTTGAATGCTTTGCTCATTGGGAAAAGGAGAAGTCCCTAAAATTGTCCAACTTCCACAACAAAACAAAGCTTATTAAATTCCCATCACCCGTCAAGAGGAGACTCTTTGCTGAGCTATCTACAGACTTTCTGGGTGTAAAACAGAAGTGAAAAAGGTCATCAGATAGGTAGGTGGATGGGCTGTGATCACTACAAAAAGACCTGAAATACCTGGGGAAAGCAAAATTGTCTAGAGATAAAGATGGCCTGGTTTGTGTGTTTCTAATCACAATGATCGGAGAAGGCAATGGCAACCCACTCCAGTACTCTCGCCTGGAAAATCTCATGGGTGGAGGAGCCTGATTCTTTTAAAAATTTAAATCCATTCATTAAATGTGGATAAATCCTTGATTCCTGCCATATCTGGTCTTCGAAGCGCCAAACGTTTCATATAGGGACAGCTGTGGGGTGGATTAGTTGCTCTAAGCTTTGGGGCTGCTTCCAACTTCGCTATTTGCTCAAGCCCTACAGGTCAAGGAAAGAAGTGATGTAATGCACTTAGCTGGGCCATTTTAATTACAATGGAATGGAGTGGGGGCGGAGCTACAGGCGGTGACAAGTTTGGCGCATGACTTGCCTAGGGATGCAGGAAACAAAAACACCAGCAACCATTGGCTGCGTCCACTTCCGACCTCTGTCTCTAGCTCCCAGTCTGGAAGCTTGAAACACATTTCTTGGGAAGAGGGGTGGCGCCAGCTTACAGATCGTCGACCATAAACACACACACACACGGCGCGCGCGCACACACGCCCCACGGAGGCTGGCAGCGTCCTCGCTGCTGGGATGGGCGTGGGGCCGAGTGCTCGCCACCGGGTCCCCAGAAGGTTCGCCCGAAGCCAGCTGCAGCGGCCTGGTTCGGCTCGCAGGCCCCGCGGAGGACTCGCGCCCGCGGAAGCTGGTGTCGCCGGGGCTCGCTCCTAGCGAGCCGCGCTGTCGTCATTCATTCGCAGTGTCCGGGGCGTCCTTCCAGCCCGGAGCCGGGCTTCGCCGAGGGTGCGAGCGGCCCCCAGGCGGAGTGTTCTCGCGCCGCGCCCTGGAGGGCTCTGGGCGGCCGGAGAGGCAGGCGGCCGGGACCCTGGGTGGGCGCTGCGGGAGCAGCCGCACCCCAGCCCAGCTCCGCGCGACCCGCGGGGCAGGGTCGGCGCGAGTCGCCCGCAGCCCTGCCAGCCGCCGAGCCGGATCCCGCGGCTGAGCTACACCACTTCCTCCTCCTCCCGCTCTCCTTCCCCCGCCTCTCGCTCCTCCCGCTGCCGCGGGCCCCGAGCCGGCGGCGGAGCCAAGGGGCCCGGGAGTCTGCGGGCGCGGGCTCGCGGGAGGCGGCGGCGCCGCGGAGAGGATGCTGCTCGCGGCGCGCGAGTCCTCGCCGTCCTCCCCGGCCGCCCGCGGGGGCTTCGCTGTGGCCCGGGCCCCGCGGGCCGCCCCCTGGTGAAGTCGCTCTCCGCCGCCGCACCCAGCCGGCGGGCAGGCGGGCGGGCGCGCGTGTGCCCGGGGCTGCGCGCCGGTGCGTGCCGGACCCGACCCGCCGCCCCACTGTGAGGGAGCCCGCGGCGCCAGGAACATGTGGGTGAACCCCGAAGAGGTGCTGCTGGCCAACGCGCTGTGGATCACCGAGAGAGCCAACCCTTACTTCATCCTGCAGCGGAGGAAGGGGCACTCGGGCGATGGAGGCGGCGGCGGCGGACTGGCGGGTAAGAACCTGCGGGTGGGGGCCGGGAGCTCTGCGGCGCCGCCCGCGGTCCTGGGCTGCGGGCACCCGAGACGCCGCCCTGTCCCTAGGGGCTGGGCCGCCCGCCCCGCTTTGCTGCGTGGAAAACATCAGGAGTCGTCATATTCAGACTGAATGGGGTGCTTTTTTTGCTAACCCTGTCGGGCGACGGGGCCCTTCGTGTACCGGGCGCCCCGTAAGTGGGTGATGTTGAGAATGGAGATGAGAGAGTCTGGGGTGAGGAGAGCATCAGTGCTTAGGAACTAAATGCTGTACTTCCCGTACGGGCAAGAGAGGTGAAGGACAGCTAATTTTTGCTTGATTCTCTTCACTGGTTATGGCAGGATCAGGTATAAAAAAACGCTCTTTTGTTTCCAGGGAAGCAATCAGTAAAGAGCTGGTGTGGTCGTTTCCTATGTTAGTTATGGCTGAAGAGAACAGGAAAAAGGAAGGAAACAGAAATATTGCTTTTGTTGCACCTAATTAGGCATAACAAAGCAAGTTATCTGGTTATCAAATAATTAGAAGTGTAACTGCATTTTAACTCTTTTAAGTCAATCACGTCCGCAAACCCCCTCACGAGGTATTTTATATTGTGACTAGTACTAAGACCATGCCATCTCATTCCAGTTTGTAAAACCAGACCCCTACCCCCTATCCCAAGACATATCAGAAAGATCTTCCTTTACTAACTAGTTTGGGTGGCAGGAGATGACAGATAATCTTGAACTCATACTGTACTAGAGAAATCGGACCCTTCCCTCTCTCTTTTGGTGAGAATGAACAGAATAAGGATTATTTTTACTATGAAAAAGTTAGCAGAAAAAACAGGAGAGTGATTGCAGAAAAGAGATGAACCTTGATCTCTTCAGAGTTCAGAATACACCCCCCACTTGGAGCTTGTAAATTGTTGCTTTCCAAAATGCCTTGCTATAAACTAAAAATTCTGGTTTTCTCAAGACTGAAATTCAAGGGTCACACTGGATCATAGCTACTGGTTTGAAAGATCTTGCTAGTGCATCAGATCACCTCTAGGTAATCTGATTTTTCTGCACTTTTTCTGCCATAAAAGAAGGGAATCAGCAGAGCTCCATACTGTGTTCCAGAATTCTGACTAGTGTCCTAGAATCAGAATTTTCCAGTTCATTTTGTAGAACTTGTTTAACAATATGTGTTAATATTAAACTTGCATATTTAATATTATCAGCCCAGATTGTCCTTAAAGTCTAAAGCAGCAATGTAGAGTAGATAGTTTATGGTATTAACAACATCTCCAGCCTGGAGATAACCCTTCTCACACCATGAACTGCTGCTGCTGCTGCTGCTAAGTCACTTCAGTTGTGTCCGACTCTGTGTGATACCATAGATGGTAGCCCACCAGGCTCCCCCGTCCCTGGGATTCTCCAGGCAAGAACACTGGAGTGGGTTGCCATTTCCTTCTCCATGAACTATTGAGTATTTATTTTCTAGAGTCATTTGCAATAGGTTATAAAAAATAAGATACAAAGCCTTCCTTTTCTTTAAGAGTTTGTTTTTGATGTGGACCATTTGAAAAATCTTTATTGGATTTGTTGCAGTATTGTTTTTGTTTTATGTTTTGGTGTTTTGGCCTCACGGCTTGTGGGGTCTTAGCTCCTCTACCAAGGATTGGAAGGCAAAGTCCCAGTCACTGGGCCAGCAGAGAAGTCCCTAAATCTTTTTCTAGTTAATGTTTTTATTGTGTTCCCATTCAGTCTTGGAGCTATAATTAACTTCAGTCCACTTGGACTCTCATCATTGATGACTTATTACAGATAGATAAACTTAATCTTCTTAATTGAGAAATTATACCTGTTAATAGTTGTTGCTAGAATAATTGAAATCAGTAAACATCTTCCTGTCAATAAAGGTTATTTTCAACCAACATAGGAAAAATGTTTCCCCAGATAAATTGGTGCCACATCAAATGAAGCAGGGACATTTTAGAAATTCTTGTATAATGCATAGTATTCCATTTCTAATGTGGGCTTATTCATGCATTTATTAACTCACCGTATCATTTAAAACATTGGTTAGTCACTTCTGAAGTACCAGTGTCATGGAGCTCAGAGCCTATTGGGAGAAGACAGATGCTGAGAAAATTATCCTATAAGTTAATATAAAATCACCACTGTTTCAGCAGGAAACAATCTAACCGAGTTCAAACGAAGAGAGTTTAGTGAAAAGGCAATGTGGATGGAGGCAGGGTTACCAGAACCAGTGACAGGCACAGAGAAGGTGGCAGAAATGATGCTGCTGGAGACCATGTGAGCCCAAGCCAGGCAGGAACAGTTTGGGCCTCCAGAGGAGCTGCCACCCCCAAGAACAGAGACCCCAGCAAAAAGGGGGTGTGGAGGACATGCCCAGCTTCTGTCTTCTCCCTGCCTCCAAGTTTCTGCCATTGCCTCTCATCTGTGGGACCCAATAGAAACTGGCAGGATGGGCTGTCCTGGTGATCGAGGACTCAGCCTCCCAGGAATGGATCTGGGAGAGGGGTGCAAACTGAGAATGACCAGCACTGAGGTCCAAGGAGAGGAATACTTGTCGGTTACTCCTTTCCTGGTGGGAGTGGGAGGAAGGAAAGGTTCCCTGTGGAAATGACGCTGGAGCTGAGAACTGAAGAAAGACAATCAGCCTGTGAGGAGAGGAAGGAAGAGCAAGTGTTGGGTATCAGTTATCGGAGATTTTCTGGAAGATCTCGGGACCCTTATGTAACGTGCATTATCTGGACCAGTGCTGATCAAATGCATGATGGATGAGTAGGTAACCTGAACTAGTCCGAAGTGCTCAGTGGTCCAGGGTGCTTGGTAAGATGTTAGCACCAAAGCGATAAAAACAGTGGGCCCCAGTGAGGATACTCCCCTTCCCCCTTAAGAGTATTCTCCTTTTGATTCCAAACAGTATACATAGGTATTGACATAATGAGATTGTTTTTTTTAGATTGTAGATGCATTTGATTTATTAATCTCCTTTAACTGAAATTTCATATACACATATGCACAAAGTAGAGATGCAGAGTGCAATGACTTATCCAAGTAACATCTTGTAACCAACACCAGTATAAGCACTGTGACATTGCAATGCCTCGGAATTCCCCCACATGGCCTTCTCCCAATCACTGCTCTCACCATCGACCAAAGGTGAAAAAACAAATGAACAATAAACCTATCTCGATGTTTTTGGTAAACACTTCTTCCTTTTTCTTTATAGTTTTTGTGACAAAGAGCTTATCTCTAAATACAGTGGTTTGGTTTTGCTTGTCTTTTTTGATCAAGGAATGAATGGCATCGTGGATTATGTATTGACATGTGTCTATATTCTCTGTGACTGGAATTCATTTCCCCATGCTGTGTGGAAAACTGTTAGCCAAATTTATCAACTGTTCTGTTGGAGGACCTTGGATGGGGGTCTGTGGATAAGGTGGCTGTTGTCATTCCGCTGCCCAACAAGCCAGTTAACCAAGGGATGAGGTGTTGAGGCAAGGAAAACAACCTTATTCAGACCAGACGGAAGACTAATGTCTCAAGATAAACATCTTGTTGGGGTCTGGAATCCAGTTCTTTTATGGGACAGAGAAGGGGAGGAGTTGAGGAATTAAAGACTATTATCTTGCAAATATCTTTTGTAATGGCCAGCCTCTGGGAGGGGATGTGTTAATCTCTTTAGACAGAGCCACAGGGCTTCCTGAGGCAGGTCATTATGTATGATGCTTCCCTGGTGGCTCCGACGGTAAAGCATTGTAAAGCGGTGTCTACCTGCAATGAGGGAGACCCGGGTTCAATTCCTGGGTCAGGAAGATCCCCTGGAGAAGGAAATGGCAATCCACTCCAGCACTCTTGCCTCGAAAATCCCATGGACGGAGGAACCTGATAGTCTACAGTCCATGGGGTTACAAAGAGTCAGACACGACTGAGTGGCTTCACTTTCACTTTCATAATAACAAAAGCAGTGAAAAGCGAAGGTTATAGTCAAAGAGACAGATCCATCATGGAGTCCTAAATGGCTCTTCCTTGGAGCAATTCTTGTTTGTGTTTTTTGGGGCCTGTGGACATGCATCCAGGAGAGGAATTGTCAGCTTGTAGGTTGTATGCCCACAACAGATGGGGAAACAGTGGAAACAGTGTCAGACTTTATTTTTTGGACCTCCAAAATCACTGCAGATGGTGATTGCAGCCATGAAATTAAAAGACTCTTACTCCTTGGAAGGAAAGTTATGACCAACCTAGATGATAGCATATTGAAAAGCAGAGACATTACTTTGCCAACAAAGGTCCATCTAGTCAAGGCTATGGTTTTTCCAGTGGTCATGTATGGATGTGAAAGTTGGGCTGTGAAGAAGGCTGAGCACTGAAGAATTGATGCTTTTGAACTGTGGTGTTGCAGAGGACTCTTGAGAGTCCCTTGGACTGCAAGGAGATCCAACCAGTCCATTCTGAAGGAGATCAGTCCCAGGTATTCTTTGGAAGGAATGATGCTCAAGCTGAAACACCAATACTTTGGCCACCTCATGTGAAGTGTTGACTCACTGGAAAAGACTCTGATGCTGGGAGGGATTGGGGGCAGGAGGAGAAGGGGACGACAGAGGATGAGCTGGCTGGATGGCATCACCGACTCGATGGACATGAGTTTGGGGGAACTCCAGGAGTTGGTGATGGACAGGGAGGCCTGGCGTGCTGCGATTCATGGGGTCGCAGAGTTGGATACGACTGAGCGACTGAACTGAACTGAGGTTGTATCCTCATCAACTTTAATAGATATTACCAAACTGTTTTCCAAAGTAGTTGTACCAACATAAGTGTGATGGTCGATTTTTGTAAGTGTTACGTGTTGCGCTTGAGAAGAAGAACGTGTTCTGCAGTTGCTGGATAGTCGCTCTGCTCGTTCACCTGGCCAGCTTTGCTGCTCGTGTTTGGGCTTCTTTGGTGGCTCAGCTGGTAAAGAATCCGCCTTCAATGTAGGAGACTTGGGTTCGATCCCTGGGTTGGGAAGATGTCTACACTCCAGTGTTCTGGCCTGGAGAATTCCATGGACTGTATAGTCCATGTGGTGTTGGAGAAGACTCTTGAGAGTCCCTTGGACGGCAAGGAGATCCAACCCGTCCATTCTGAAGGAGATCAGCCCTGGGAGTTCTTTGGAAGGACTGATGCTAAAGCTGAAACTCCAGTACTTTGGCCACCTCATGCGAAGAGTTGACTCATTGGAAGACTCTGATGCTGGGAGGGATTGGGGGCAGGAGGAGAAGGGGACGACCGAGGATGAGATGGCTGGATGGCATCATGGACGTGGGTCTGAGTGAACTCCGGGAGATGGTGATGGACAGGGAGGCCTGGCGTGCTGCGATTCACGGGGTCGCAAAGAGTCGGACACGACTGCGCGACTGGACTGAACTGTATAGCCCATAGGATCTCAAAGAGGTAGACACAACTGAGCTGCTTGTGTTCAGTTCTTCTACTGTGATTATGGTTTTAGACCATTTGTCTTTGCAGTATACTTCCAATTTTTCCTTTTCATGTTTTAATACTTTATCTTTAGGACTGTATACATTTATAATTGTATATTTCTGGTGGATTGAACATTTTATCATTAGGGAGTGTTTGTCTGTATCTCCAGAATTGCTTTTTGCTTTGTCATTATACTTAATGAGAGATTGATTTGGCTAATGTTTGTATGGTAATCTTTTTCATATTTTTACTTTCAGCCTTTCCATAGCCATTTATTTTAGATGTCTTTTATAAGTAGTGGATGTTGATTTCTTTTTCTTAATCCAGTTTGAAAATCTTCGCCTTAATTGGATTATATGGTCAATGTATTAATACATGTGACTTGGGTTTAAATTATCTTATTTCAGTGCAGTCACTCAGTCGTGCCCGACTCTTTGTGACCCCATGGACTGCAGCACAACGGGCCTCCCTGTCCATCACCAACTCCCGGAGTTGACTCAGACTCATGTCCATTGAGTTGGTGATGCCTTCCAACCGTCTCATCCTCTATCTTCCTCTCCTCCTGCCTTCAGTCTTTCCCAGCATCAGGGTCTTTTCAAATGAGTCAGTTCTTCACATTAGGTGACCAAAGTATTGCAGTTTCAGCTTCAGCATCAGTCCTTGCAACGAATATTCAGGGCTGATCTCCTTTAGGATGGACTGGTTGTATCTCCTTGCTGTCCAAAGGGACTCGCAAGAGTCTTCTCCAACACCACAGTTCAAAAGCATCAGTTCTTCAGCATTCAGCTTTCTTTAGACTCCAACTCTCACATCCATACATGACCACTGGAAAAACCATAGCTTTGACTAGATGGACCTTTGTTGGCAAAGTAATGTCTCTGCTTTTTAATAAGCTGTCTAGGTTGGTCGTAACTTTTCTTCCAAGGAACAAGTGTCTTTTAATTTCATGGCTGCAGTCACCGTCTGCAGTGATTAAATGTTTTCTATTTTTTCTGTCTGCTCAGTGTTCTTTTTTGCCTTCCTTCCTTGCCTTTGGTAGAACATAGGTTTTTGTTTTGTTCTTTTTAAAAATTATTTATTTATTTAACTCCATCTGGTGGCATGTGAACCCTTAGTTGGTGCATATGTGATCTCGTTTCTTGACCAGGGATTGAACCCAGGTCCTCTGCATTGGGAGCTTGGGGTCTTTGCCACTGGACCATCAGGGAAGTCCCATTTTGTTTTGTTCTATATATTTTTTTAATGCTTACATTTTTAAGCCTCTGTTAGAAGTTTTATATTCACTTCTCTATTCTTTTAGTGGTTACTATGGAGATTGTAATGCATTCTTGGCTTAATATATATTGTTAACTGATATATTCATTTTATTAAACATTTTAAAAAATCAGCACTCTTAATCTTTTCCTAGATGATACAAGGACTTTGACTTCTTTCACTCCATTTAGCCCCCTGTTCAGCAATTTATATGCCATTGTTGTGATGTATTTTATTTTTTATATATTTTCAACACAAGAACATATCATTACTACTACTTTTTAAAGTCTGTATTCTTTAAGGTCTCTATTCTAGACTTCTGCATACGTTTACCATTTTTGTTGTTCTTTCCTCTTTTCTGTACTTTTTTTGGAATCATTTTTATGCTGCCTGAAAAACATCCTTTACTCCTTCCCTTAGTGAGAGTCTACTGGTGACAGATTTTCTCAGGGTTTTTATAGCTGAAAATGTATTCATTTTGCTTTCATTCTTAAAGTATATTTCTGGTTTGAATGGTTGGCAGTTAATTCTTTAAAACATGGTTAAGATACTGATACATTGTCTTCTGATTTGTCTTTTCTTTTTCTGGAAAAGTAAACTGTCACTCTGATGATTGCTGCTTTGTAAGAATATGTCTTTTCCTCCAACTGTTTTTATCGTTTTCGCTTTGACCTTGGTTTTCTACAGTTTTGATAGGATCCAGCTATTTGTTGATTTTTAAAGAACACTGCATGAGGTGGTAGGGCTTCTTTGATCCATCGTTATTAGCTTTGTAAACTTCATCCACTGCCTCTTCAAACATTGCTTTCTCCCTGTTCTCTTAGTTGTTCTTTCTGGAACTCCAATTACATGTATGTTAGCCAGTCCTCTTAACTGGAAAATCCCATGGATGGAGGAGCCTGGTGGCCTACAGTCCCTGGGATTGCTGAGGGTCGGACAAGACTGAGCGACTTCACTTTCACTTTTCACTTTCATGCACTGGAGAAGGAAATGGCAACCCACTCCAGTGTTCTTGCCTGGGGAATCCCAGGGACGGGAGAGCCTGGTGGGCTGCCGCCTATGGGGTCGCACAGAGTCGGACACGACTGAAGCGACTCAGCAGCAGCAGCAGCATTGTATCTTCTATGTCTGTTACCTTCCAAATTTTACTTGGTCCAGTTTGGTTACTTTCTTCTGATCTATGTTCCAATTCACTGTCTATTTAGCAGTATTTAACCTGTTAAACCTACCCATTCATTAAAGTTTCTGTGATAGGCAATATCTTGAGCCTATGTGGTCTGTTCTGTTGCCTGTCGTTTCTTCTAATTTTCATTTGTGCTTTTATGCCTGGTTAGTTTTCATTATGTACCGGACATTGTACTCTTACTTTGCAGAAGTAATCTGAAATAGAAGATGGTGTAAGAGAATTTTTTCTTCAAGTTAGAAACCAAAATAACTATTTTTAGGTGTTGCTGTATTTCAAAAGTGAACCCTAACCTAGGAAGTTTTGCCTACTTAAGATAGGCATTTATGATTAGGTTGTAGATCTCCAAGGTCTCAACCCAAAGAGAACATCATTACTTTCCCAACTTTTTGCTGGTGCTGATAGCTTTCCTCGTCTTTCCAGTTTCTAATTCTGCTATAAAGTGAAAGTGTTAGTGTCTCAGTCATGTCCAGCTCTTTGCAATCCCATGGATTGTAGCCGGTCGGGCTCCCTTGTCCATGGAATTCTCCAGTCAAGAACACTGAAGTGGATAACCACGCCCTTCCCCAGGGCATCTTCCTGACCCAGGGGTTGAACCTGAGTCTCTCCCATTGCAGATGGATTCTTTGAGTCACCAGGGAAGCCACTAAATTCTGCTAAAAGTATATCCAGACTCTCAGCCACTCAGAAGCCCCTTTGGGAAGAAGCAAATAATAGTGCCCCTCACCCCCACCCCCAACAAGTAGGGTTCTTGTCTCTGAGCTACTTTCCCAGGTGAAGTAATTTGTCTCTTTTTTTAAATTTTTTGATATTTTTAAGTATATTTTTGTCCCATTTGTATAGCTGTCCTCAGTAGTGGGTTGTCATGCGAATTACCTTGTCTCCCGTTGTAAAGTGGTGCTACTGTTACCTCCATTTTATAGAAAAGGAAAGTAGGCATTAAAGAAACTGAGTGACTTGCCGTGGGTCACACAGCTAGTAAGTGGGGGCCTGTTTATGTCTGAATCTTTCTTTACAAGACTAACTATAGTGATATGGGTTAACTTTATTTTCCTTATTGTCCCCCTTGAGAATCTAGTAAAAGTGATTGATTCTACCTTCAGAAAAATGAAAACACTGAAAAATTTTACATGCAGTTTTAGGAGCTTCATGGATCCCAGGTGAATTAGAATATAGGTGCTTCAAGTTAGAGGACGTCACAAGAGATTGCGACAGTTTCTCAGTACCCCAAACCAAACGTGTGATATTCTCAATTTCTCATTACCCAAAATCAAAAGCTGTTCTGTCAGAAATGTGTTGAGTACTGACTGTGTTTCCAGGGCTGAACTTTATAAAGATACAAAAGAAAGAAAAGGCGAGTTTTCTTGCTGAGCCATTACTAACCTGCTGATCAAACTGGGATGAACAGATTTGGGCGAGCTAAGAACATAGGCGTGGGGGTGATACGTGTGCAGACTCAGGCTGTATCCCAATGTTTTGATCTGAGATTAGCACTAGACTGTCTGGGAACTGGACTTTCTGTGTCACATGGAGATCATCACAACTAGGGGAAAGCACCATTGGATAAAGGAAGGTGATTCAGTTCAGTTCAGTCACTCAGTCGTGTCCGACTCTCTGCGACCCCATGAATCCCAGCATGCCAGGCCTCCCTGTCCATCACCAACTGCTGGAGTTCAGACTCACGTCCATCAAGTCAGTGATGCCATCCACCCATCTCCTCCTCTGTCGTCCCCTTCTCCTCCTGCCCCCAATCCTTCCCAGCATCAGAGTCTTTTCCAATGAATCAACTCTTCGCATGAGGTAGCCAAAATACTGGAGTTTCAGCTTTAGCATCATTCCCTCCAAAGAAATCCCAAGGCTGATCTCCTTCAGAATGGACTGGTTGGCTCTCCTTGCAGAAGGAGGTGATTAAGAAGCAGTAAACAAAGAATCTACCTGCAACACAGGAGACCCAGGTTTGATCCCTGGGTCGGGAAGATCCCCTGTAGAAGGGAGTGATAACTCACTCCAGTATTCTTGGATTAAGAATCCCATGGTCTGAGGAGACTGGCAGACTATAGTCCATGGGGTCACCAAGAGCCTGACACCACAAGCGACCAACACTTTCACGTTCAAATATAGAAAAAGCTCCCCCTTCCCTGCCTGTCTGGCAAATCCCATGGACGGAGGAGCCTGGTAGGCTATAGTCCATGGGGTCGCTAAGAGTTGGACACGACTGCGCGACTTCCCTCCTTGCCTAAAGGTAGGAAATAAATTTTCTTTTTGCTAGAAATAGACTCTTACCAGCCCAGAGCCAGCACCAGAGGACTCTGCAAATAAACCTTGTTGAACTAACACTTATCTTCCTCGTTAAAGAGTAAACGGATTAACTAGCCCTAGTGGAATTATACCCCTAGTTCAGATCCCTGTGTCTTGCCAATTCTTCACAAATGTATTGTTTCTTTGTCTAAAAGGTATAAGAGCTTCCTCCTCTGGCCCCTTCCTTCATTCTCTGTGTAGGCTCTCATGTACATGTACAGATTCGATACAGTTTGCTTGGTTTTTCCCTCTTAGTCTGTCAGCTTTAATTTTTAGACCCAGCCAGGAACTAAAAGAAGGTGGAGAAAAACTTCCTCCCTTGTCAAAGAACTCACATTAGTGAAGGAGAAATAACAAAGCAAATGTTTTAGAAGCCCTCACTAGTTAAGAGTGAAAGAAAGTGAAAGTGAAGTCGCTCAGTCGTGTCCGACTCTTTGCAACCCCATGGACTGTAGCCTACCAGGCTCCTCCCTCCATGGGATTCTCCAGGCAAGAGTACTGGAGTGGGTTGCCATTTCCTTCTCCAGGGGATGATCTTCCCAACCCAGGGATCAAACCCTGGTCTCCTGCATTCCAGGCAGACAAAACGAGTACCTATTTTTAGGGTAAACATACTCATCTTGCTAATTTGTAAGTATTAGCAAAGTTGCTCCTTGTTGTACTTAGCAATTAATGTTTTTTCTTATAGATTAATTATATATAAAAGGCACTAAAGTGTGTTCCATGCCTAATGGAGCCTGATGTGGGTGTGTGTTGGGGTGGGCAGTGGTCTATAGTTGTGTATGCAGTGGCTCAATCACTTACTTAATAAGCAAGTGTGCTGGCATAGCATGGTTAGACAGCAGATGTTGCTTGCTTGTTCCATGAATTCCTCCCCCTCTGCTTATCACTTCAAGAGAATTTTGTCCAAGAATGATTTAGTCACCCGTTCCAATTTCTCTTGAGACTTTACCTTTTTCTACAATACATGTGACGTGTGTAGAATTTGAGATGGCTTTTGACATCTGGGTGTTTGTAAATGGATCTCCAAAAGAAGGGAAGAGAAAATGTACCCCAAGCTTCCTTTCAGAAATTTGAGAGAATGAGGCTGCCTTCCTGTTTTAGGGATATTGCGGTTATTTTCTTCTTTGCCATCATCACACACAGAGCTGTGCGTGTATGTACGTGTGTGTTCCACTGTATCTGACTCTTTTGTGACCCCGTGGACCGTAGCTGCCAGGCTCCTCTGTCCGTGGGATTCTCCAGGCAAGAATACTAGAGTGGGTTGCCATTTCCTCCGCCAGGGGATCTTCCCCACCCAGGGACCTAGCAGACATCTCCTGCCTTGGCAGGCGGATTCTTTACCACTGAGCCACCAGGGAAGCCCCATGTGCAGAGGGGACTCGTTTTATTATTTATTTTTTTAATTGGAGTATGTTTGATTTACAAAGCAAACTGAATTAGTTTTTAGATTGTTTTCCCGTATAGGTCATTACAGAGTATTGAGCAGAGTTCCCTGTGCTAGCCACAGGTCCTTTTTAGTTATCAGTTTTATATACTGTTGCTGTTCAGCCGCTAAGTCATGCTTGACTCTTTGTGACTCCGTGGACTGCAGCACCACAGGTTTCCCTGTCCTTCACCACCTCCCGGAATTTGCTTAATTCATGTCCATTGAGTTGGTGATGCCATGCCACCCCCTCATCTTCTGCTGCCCCCTTCTTCTCCTGCTCTCCATCTTTCCCAGCATCAGGGTCTTTTCCAGTGAGACCGCTCTTTGCATCAGGTGGCCAAAGTGGTGGAGTTTCAGCATCAGTCCTTCTAATGAATATTCAGGGTTTATTTCCTTTAGGATTGACTGGTTTGATCTCCTTGCTGTCCAAGGGACTCTCAAGAGTCTTCACACAGTTTCCAAAGCATCAGTGCTTAGGCGCTCAGCCTTCTTGATCTTTCAATTCTCACATCCATACATGACGACTAGAAAAACCATAGCTTTAACTATAAGGACTTTTGTTGGCAAAGAGATGTCTTTGCTTTTTAATATGCTGTCTAGGTTTGTCATAGCTTTCCTTCCAAGGAGCAAGGCTCTTTTAATTTCATAGCTGTAGTCACCATCTGAAGTGATTTTGGAGTTCAAGAAAATAAAATTTGGAGTCCAAGAAAATAAAATCCGTCACTTCTTCCACTTTTTCCCCATCTATTTGCCGTGAAGTGATGGGACTGGTTGCCATGATCTCAGGCATGTTGAGTGTTGAGTTTGAATGTTGAGTTTTAAGCCAGCTTTTTTCACTCTCCTCTTTCACATCAAGAGGCTCTTTAGTTCCTCTTTGCTTTATGCCATTAGAGTGGTATCATTTGCATATCTGAGGTTATTGATAGTACTCCAGGCAATCTTGATTCCAGCTCATAATTCATCCAGCCCGCCATTTCGCATGATGTACTCTGCATAGACGTGAAACAAATAGGGTGACGATATACAGCTTGCTGTACTCCTCTCCCAATTTGGAACCAGTCTGTTGTTTCATGTCCGGTTCTAACTGTTGTCCATACAGGTTTCTCAGGAGACAGGTAAGGTAGTCTGGTATTCCCATCTCTTTAAGAATTTTCCATAGTTGGTTGTGATCTATGCAAAAGCTTTAGTGTAGTCAATGAAACAGTAGATGTTTTTCTGGAATTCCCTTGCTTTTTCTATGATCCAATGGATGTTGGCAATTTGATCTCTGGTTTCTCTCCCTTTTCTAAATCCAGCTTGTATATCTGAAAGTTCTCAGTGCATGTACTGTGAAAGCCTAGCTTGCAGGATTTTGGGCATTACTTTGCTAGCGTCTGAGATGAGTGCAACTATGTGGCTGTTTGAATATTCTTTGGCATTGCCTTTATTTTGGATTGGAATGAAAACTGACTTTTCCAGCCCTGCGGCCGCTGCCAAGTTTTCCAAATTTGCTGACATATTGAGTGCAGCACGTTAGCAGCAGCATCTTTTAGGATTTGAGATAGCTTAGCTGAAATTCTGTCACCTCCACTAGCTTTGTTCATAGTAGTGCTTTTGAAGGCCCACTTGGCTTCATGCTTAAGGTTGTCTGGCTCTAGGTGAGTGGCCACACTATTGTGGTTATCCAGGTCATTAAAACCTTTTTTGTGTAGTTCTTGTATGTATTTTTGCCACCTCTTTTTAATCTATTCTGCTTCTGTTAGGTCCTTGCTGTTTCTGTCTTTACTGTGTTCATCTTTGCATGAAATATTCCTTCGGTATCTCCAATTCTCTTGAAGAGATCTCTAGTCTTTCCCATTCTGTTGTTTTCCTCTATTTCTTTGCATTATTCACTTAAGGCTTTCTTATCTCCTTGTAGTTCTCTAGAGCTCTGCATTCAGTTGGGTATATCTTTCCCTTTCCCCTTTGCCTTTCACTTCTCTTCTTTTCACGACTGTTTGTAAGGCCTCCTCAGACAACTCCTTTGCCTTCTTGCATGTCTTTTTCTTGGGGTGGTTTTGATCCCTGCCTCCTGTACAGTGTTATGAACCTCTGTCCATAGGTCTTCAGGCATGTAGTGTTTATATGTCAGTCCCGAGTTTCAATCTCTTCCTCCCCCTCCCTTCTCCACTCTCCCCTACCCTGTAACTGTAGAATTGTTTTCTGTCTGTGACTCTGTTTCTGTTTTGTAAATAAGTTCATTTGTACCATTTTTATACATTCTGCTGCTGCTGCTGCTAAGTCACTTCAGTCATGTCCGACTCTGTGTGACCCCATAGACGGCAGCCCACCAGGCTCCTCTGTCCCTAGGATTCTCCAGGGAAGAATACTGGAGAGGGTTGCCATTTCCTTCTCCAATGCACGCATGCATGCTAAGTCGCTTCAGTCGTGTCCGACTCTGTGCGACCCTATGAACAGCAGCCCACCAGGCTAGATTCTACATGTAAGTTTTATCCAATGATATTTGTCCTTGTTTGTCTTAATTCACTCAGTGTGACAGTCTGTAGGTGAGAGCACTGTGGTACTGCAACCTGATAGCTGAGAATCATGTTTTATTCGGTGGGAACTTTTAGGACTTCAAACCTGGGAGGCGGTATCGCAACCCAAAGAGAATAGCTTAGAGAGGCTAAGGAGAAAGCCAGATGATAAAGAAGTTTTGCAACAGATACCTGAATGTCAAAAAAGTTATTTCCTTCTCCAATGCACGCATGCATGCTAAGTCGCTTCAGTCGTGTCCGACTCTGTGCGACCCTATGAACAGCAGCCCACCAGGCTAGGTTCTACATGTAAGTTTTATCCAATGATATTTGTCCTTGTTTGTCTTAATTCACTCAGTGTGACAGTCTGTAGGTGAGAGCACTGTGGTACTGCAACCTGATAGCTGAGAATCATGTTTTATTCGGTGGGAACTTTTAGGACTTCAAACCTGGGAGGCGGTATCGCAACCCAAAGAGAATAGCTTAGAGAGGCTAAGGAGAAAGCCAGATGATAAAGAAGTTTTGCAACAGATACCTGAATGTCAAAAAAGTGTTGTTAATTAAAGGAAAACCAGATATGTCAAGTTAAGGCATTTAGAGCTTTTCTTTGCGTAGGAAGATGCCAGAGTTTGGTCTCGCTGCAGTCTTTCTTTTGATCTGCACCTCAGCTATCTGGGGCCAGTTTCATCCTGAGTTCCCTCAGGGCTCACCTTAGGGAGTGGACTCAGCCTGATGGCTGCTAAATGGTAGGTTTTTCCAGTAGTCATGTATGGCTGTGAGAGTTGGACCATAAAGAGAGCTGAGTGCTGAAGAACTGATGCTTTTGAACTGTAGAGAAGACTCTTGAGTCCCTTGGACTGCAAGGAGATCCAACCAGTCAATCCTGAAGGAAATCAGTCCTGAATATTCATTGGAAAGACTGATGCTGAAGCTGAAACTGCAATACTTTGGCCAACTGACGTGAAGAACTGACTTATTGGAAAAGACCCTGATGCTAGGAAAGATTGAAGGCAGGAGGAGAAGGGGCCGAAGAGTCGGACACGACCGAGCGACTGAACTGAACCGAACTGAAATGTATTTCTTATTTCCTTCAGGAGTTCCCTCGGGGCTCAGCAGCTCACCATCTGTGGTTGTGGCAGGGGCAGTTGCTGATGACTGCGACATCCTTGTTTGCTGTTAAGGCAGGAAATACTCCATTTCTCAGGATCCACATTTTGCGGAGATCAAGTTTTAGATAGTGGGATGCTCCTCAGGCTTGCACACAAAAATGTGCCTTGCAGTTTTGTCCAGGTCAGGAATTTGTAGTCAGGGACTGGGCAGGCAGTAATGCTGCCAGCTGTGGGGGGTACCTCTTCGTGGTCTGGGTCAGGGTCTCAGAGATTGAAGCCCAGGGGAGCTTCCTGGCACCCTGAGTACACAGAATGCCACAGGCAAATTAGGAATCCCCCAAGCTTGCTTTTCTCACCTTTTCTTCTGTGTTCTCTGCTCCCTCCCTGGGTTCTACTCTTTTTCAGCCCTTCTCTTCAATAAGCACACATCCGGCTTCAAAACTGTATTCAGATCCCAGCCCCATCTGTTACCAAGTGATGTGATTCAGGAAGTGTCTCTTCCTTTCTGATTTCCTTATATACTATAGATGAAACACCTTTCAGCCCTGATGGTGACGATTCTGTGACATAATTTACGTGGAATGCAGGAAACACAAGGAGCTCTTCATTGTTCTCCGGGGCCACTGGCTCTGAGTAATTCACACTGATGTGTGAGTGTGAGCAACCCATGTCCTGCAGTGAACAGAGAAGTTGAGTAGGCTCGTGTGCTGTAGTCCATGGCGTCGCAAAGAGTCGGACTCGACTGAGCCGCTGAACAACAATAAAGCAAATGGTTATCTGTCCAATGTTTAGGCAACTTAAAAACATTAAGTCAATATTCAGGCTTTTGGGTGAAGGGAATTTTTGATCAGCAACTTTAAATCCTTCTACCTGCATGCCTGCCTCCCTCCCTCCCTTCCTTCCTGGGGATGTACATTTTAAAAGCTTAGTCAGGAGACACAGACCTCCGTCTCCTGGCATCAGTGACTCTGACTGGCAAACTGGAACCACTAGGGAGAGGATAAAGGTTGGAGGCAGGGGAGTGGCCACCTTTTCTATTTGTCTCTCTCTCTATATATATATTTATATATACACACACACATGCATATATTTAAATTTTTTAATTAAAAAATTTCTGTATATAAAGATATGTGGTTAATTAGTCATTCAGAGATTTGTAATTGAGAAATATCCTCACTTAGTAGTTGGTTTAAGCAGAGAGCCAATGAAGAAATCATTGACCCACTTTCTCTGTGGCTTGGTTTTTCTTTCCTGACAGGCGATGAATTCAGAGGGCAGGCCAGTCATTTTTCAAGTCATTCTGCAATTGCCTCTGGCTTCTTGTTTGCTCCAAACGGCATTTCACAATGTGCTGTTGATTACTTACAGTTGCTTTCAGGGAGCCAGTGTTCTCTGGCTGTGGGATCCAATCAAGCGATCCATTAAGGCCCTCCTAACTCTGCACTGGAGATCAGGATTGTAAACTGCCATTGGGATGAATCAAGTCTTCTTACTTTCTGTTTGAGACCAAGAAGAGGTGAAGAGCTATCCAGCCCCTCTGAGGTGAGGTCTGTAAAGTGCATGCATGCCCGCCTTCCAGCTCCATTATTCTAGGCTTGCTGGGCAAATATTTGCTAGAGGGAAGGTCAAGTAGGTAAAGGACAGGGGAGTCTGGCATGCTGCAGTCCGTGAGGTCACAAAGAGTCAGACACAATTTAGCAACTGAGCAACAAGATCAAGTAGAACATTAAGGATTTGATCTCTGTTTACACTCTAAACAGAAAATATGAACTGTTTGTTTATCTCAGTTTGTTTATACCAGGAACCTCTATATTTCAATAATACAAGTGGATTTTTTAAATCTTTGTATTAACCTAGGAACCAGGGCAGTCTCTAATAAAAGTAAGCAAATCTTCACAGGTTTATATTTGGACTCTAACTACAGCTTTTAAAGAAGAAATCATTTAATTACTTTTTTTTACACCATTGGTATTTTATGATATTTGCATATCTATTACTGTCAGTGTAATGAATAATGCAAAGTACATTATTTCTTAAACCGTCCTTTTAATAATATTCAAATTTGTGTGGTCTAAAAGCTAATTTTCAAAGTCATTGCTATTGTGGTCCTATTGTTCTGTATTTTCTGTTCTTTTTACAATTAGCATAGAGTATAAAGGCAGAGGAGCTAACATTTGCTGAAATTCTCCTGTGGCTCAAGCATTCTGCTGAGACCCTTTCACATGTCACTAATTTAATGTTAACAACCCTGCAGGTTAGTTTATCTCCCCTCTTACAGATGAGGAAACTGCCTGGAGAAGTTAAGTATCTTACTTGAGGAGACCCTGCTAGTAACAGACAGAGCTTATATTTGTACTTAGGTTTGACTGCATTTGGAAAGAAAAAAGGATGAAAAGGCAGATAAAAAGGAGAGAGGAAGATGAAATTGTAATGCACACTTTTGATGCCAAAAACTCAACTTCTCCATTCACTGGTGCCAAATCCAATCTCAGAGACAGAGTTTTGGGTGAAGTAGAAAAGGATAGGTTTATTGCTTTGCCTGGCAGAGGAGGCCACAGTGGGGTAATACACTAAAAATCCCACATACCAGCTTAGAAACGATAGTGAGAATTTCACAGTAATTGTTCGAAGAGGGAGCTATCAGTTCATTCTAATGGGCTGGTGGTGAGGTCAGTAGGAGTCAGCACCATCAACATTCAGGTCCATCTGGCCTGGGGTTTGCCGGCTTGTGGGCAGCACACCATTGTTAATCCCCCACTGCTCCCACCTGAGAGGGGTTTCAGTATCTTCAAAATAGCTCAAAGATATTGGTATGAGTTTAGATTGGCTGGGAACCAGGACGTTGCCCCAAGGTTGCGCTGTTGTTTCTCTTGACTGTTTCTCCCTAGCTTGGATCCCATCCTTACCCTAATTAAGAACTGCTTGAATCTACCTATGGGAACTCAGGGAAGATCATAGAGGCTAAATGAAGGCTGTTTCCTATAATCAAAGAAAGGGAGGTCACAAAACCTCTGGGCCTAGGAACCTTTCGGGACCCGGTACCACTTTGGAAAGCTAAAGGAAACCCAGGCGAAGTCAGTCTCAGTCTTAGGAAAGCAGCCTTGAGCTTGGAAAGAAGGGAGGCGGCAATGCCAGGTGTTGTCACAGCATAGTGGTTGTCATGGTTACAGCTAACTGACTGTATGCCAGGAGGAAGCCTGAAAACTCTCTCTGAATTTTCCTAAAGTAAATCTTCAAACTTTCTCCATATCCAGCCTTCCAGTGAAGCTGTCTTTGGGACCATGATATGGAGCCATTCCGATTTATACAATTGAGAGGGAATTGAACCCTTGAATGGAGGATCAGGGAAGGAAATACGCCTGCGTATAATGGATCCTCCACACAGAAAACCAGTCTCCATGTTTATTGTGTGGAAGGTCGACCTCAAAAGGATTATGGTTACCAAAGGAGGAAAAATATATATTTGTCATACCGTATTGATTTTTATTAATGTAATTTGTGTAAATGTCATAAAGATTTTTTGAATTTAATATCTGCTTTTTTCTTCGTGGATATAAAAATATTGAGTTTTTGTAATAGGATTGTTTTAATAGTTTGGCTCCCAAAACTATTTTTTTTTTAAATTATAAAGATACTGTAAAAGAAAACAACTTGAAATTATATACAAGACTTACGGAATTCATTAGGAAGTTGTATTTTTCTGAAACTGAGGTTCCACCACTTTCGTTGGCCCCTTAAAGTGAATTGTGAGTCAAAAAAAAGGAAGTGCCTAAAGTCTTACTTGTCTCAACTCTGAATTTCCTACCAATGTGATTTTCAAGAATTTATCGCTGTTGCTTGCAGTAGGATTTTAAATCTTTATTGGAATATAGTTGATTTACAATGCTGTGTTAGTGCTTCTTTCTTACTCTCATCCTGAAACCCAGATATATGACCTTTCAACTATAATTCTCAGCTTCTCATTGTGGGGAAGGCCCTAGGGGTGTGTGTGTGTAGAGACAGGGCTACCTTCGTCTGAGGACTGATGTTGCCCCGGAGCTTCCTTGCAAATGCTTCCATCAGGAACCTCTCCCTAGGATGCTCTGTAATGTCAGGTACACAGCTCTGACAGCTAAATGCCCTGATTCTCCCTTAATTCTCCTTCTCTATAGATGAATGGAGAGAAAAACTGGGTCCAAATACAGAACAGTGAGTGGGCATCTCCCTTTTTCACTGAAAATGTAGTTATCACTTATGTTGCAAGATGTAGAAGCAACCTAAGGGTCCAGATGAGTAGATGAATGGATAAAGAAGATCTGGCATAGGCAGACAGTGGGACACTACTCTGCCATGAAAGGAATGAAAGCTTGTCACTTGCAACAGCATGAATGGACTTAGAACGTATCGTGCGAAGTGAAGTAAGTGAGAGACACGCACCGCATGCTAGCACTTAAATGTCGAATCTAAAAAATAAAACAGACTAGTGAATATAACAAAAAATAAACATACGGATAAAGAGAACAGCCTGCTGGTTACCAGTGGGGAGAGGGAAATGGGCAGGGCAGGATGGCGGGGGCGGGGATCTGATGTTGCCCCGGAGCTTCCTTGCAAATGCTTCCATCAGGAACCTCTCCCTAGGATGCTCTGTAATGTCAGGTACACAGCTCTGACAGCTAAATGCCCTGATTCTCCCTTAATTCTCCTTCTCTATAGATGAATGGAGAGAAAAACTGGGTCCAAATACAGAACAGTGAGTGGGCATCTCCCTTTTTCACTGAAAATGTAGTTATCACTTATGTTGCAAGATGTAGAAGCAACCTAAGGGTCCAGATGAGTAGATGAATGGATAAAGAAGATCTGGCATAGGCAGACAGTGGGACACTACTCTGCCATGAAAGGAATGAAAGCTTGTCACTTGCAACAGCATGAATGGACTTAGAACGTATCGTGCGAAGTGAAGTAAGTGAGAGACACGCACCGCATGCTAGCACTTAAATGTCGAATCTAAAAAATAAAACAGACTAGTGAATATAACAAAAAATAAACATACGGATAAAGAGAACAGCCTGCTGGTTACCAGTGGGGAGAGGGAAATGGGCAGGGCAGGATGGCGGGGGCGGGGAATTAAGAGGTACAATATGTATCAGGTACGTATGTATAAAGTAAGTTACAAGGATATACTGTACAACAGGGAATATATATATAGTCAATATTTTATAGTAACTCTAAATGAAATCATAACCTTTAGAATTTGTGAATCATTATGTACACCTGAAACATAATATTGTGTATCAGCTGCTCCTCAGTAAAACCAAGAAAATAAAATACGGTTCAGCTATCAACCTAACCGTTGTTCAGTTCACTTCACTTATTAAACAGCCCTCGTGATACTGATCCTCAGACTAGGAACTGCAAACCCCTCTTCCTTCCTATTCTTTATTTTGCAAAAGAATTATCTCTTGTTTCCCAGATATGGCCCTGCTTGGGTGTAACCTGTGAGCGTTAGGAAGAGGGTGCCATATGCCCTCTGACTCTCACCGGTTTCTCTGCACCCACTGTCTCCTTCCCCTTCATTCTCTCCTTGATAAAAGTCAGTCTTCCTCTCTTCCGACAGCCCCCATCTTCATGGCAAATGCCAGAGAGCCCTTACAGGGACAGGGGCACCGTGTGGTTCTGCATTTGAAAAGATTCATACCTTTATGGACTGTTCTTTTCAGAACCCCACTAATCTTGTCCATATGATTCCAATTTTGGGGGTGTGTTCAACCAAGCAAGCTCCCTATGACTTTTTCATAACTTAGATAGCTTGGCTTGTACCCGCAATATAAGTATCTGTAGTGAATTGTGATCTGTTGTCTCCTTTCTTAGTGCCAAGACAAACTTTGGCAGAGGACACCTCTTACTTTTTCACTGTTTGTGAACATTTCAGTTTGTCGCAGGGACCGGATACAATTGGATTTGACAGTTGTACTCAATAAACTTTGGCAGGTGTGTGTTTAAAGCCACTTGGCAGATTTCTGCTTCTGTGTGCTGATAACCCATGTTTTTTAAAGTTTAGATGAACACAAGGATTTTATAAAGTCCTGAGATGAATACTCTTTTTTTCCCTTGCTCTCACTCACCATCTAGATCTTTGTCTTACAGAAATCCATAACATTAATACCTACACAGGATGGGAGAGAGTATTTTTTAAAAAAGCTGAGTAGATGGGATCATTCATTTATGGAAGTGCCTTGGAAATGTCCTTCAAATAGAACATAAATGTCAAAGAGAGTGTCTGTTCTTATTTAGGATCGTTTACGGCACATAGAGTTTGATAAAAAAAAGTCTGTATTACCCTTCATTATAAATTATCTTTGGGATGGAGGAGTTTAAACATCTTTGGTGGTTGCTGTCTTAAAAGGGACTTCCGGGAGTGAAAGGAGACCCAGCAGTGTCATGGTTTTTAACTTTGAGACTGGTTTTCAACCAAAAGTGGGCATGCGCCCCCCTACCAACTCACATTTATTGTCAGGGCCAAGTGAAATACTGAAAACCAGAAGTGTCAGTTTAATATGGCATTAGGATTCCATGTTTTCAAATGAAGCCCTCTTTTGTCGGCATCATCCATCTACCCAGCAAAACCAGGATCAACCCAGTGACCGTACAGAAAGTCTCCTGGGCAGCCTATCAGCTCAGTGGGAGCATCCGTCAAGTGAGAGGGTGTGTAAATAAAGCTGCCTTGACCACAGGAGCAGATGGTCACTGAAAGAAGGAAGGAAAGAATAAGAAGAGGAAAAGGAAGGGGAGAGGGAAGGAGGGGCGGAAGAAGAAAAGGGAAAAGAAGAGAACGCAAGGGAAGAGGAAAACATTCTGTTACAGTCCCTGTCTGGGGTGGTGAATTGTCAGGTTTTGTTTTTTAATTTTCCTTTGGCTGTACCCTGGCTTTCTCTAGTTGCAGTGATTAGATCCTACTCTTTGTTGGGGGTGTGCAGGCTTCTCATTGCAGTGGTTTCTCCTATGGAGCCCAGGGACCAGACCACAGACTCAGAAGCTGTGGCCATGGGCTTAGCTACTTCTCAGCATGGGGAAGCTTCACGGACCAAGGATCAAGCCCGTGTCTCCTGCATTGGCAGGTGGATTCTTAAATCCACTGGGCCAGGGAAGTCCCAGGCTGTTTGCTTTTTAAAGCTAAGTGAAACTGGCTATTTCTTTTATTTCTTTGGAAGTGGCTTAATGCCTTATTTCTACATCAATCATCATGGGCTTAGCTACTTCTCAGCATGGGGAAGCTTCACGGACCAAGGATCAAGCCCGTGTCTCCTGCATTGGCAGGTGGATTCTTAAATCCACTGGGCCAGGGAAGTCCCAGGCTGTTTGCTTTTTAAAGCTAAGTGAAACTGGCTATTTCTTTTATTTCTTTGGAAGTGGCTTAATGCCTTATTTCTACATCAATCACAGAGTCAAAAAGAAGCGTGGGTAGTTCTCTATACCTTGAGATCTCTTGTACCTTGGAGTCCCTGTTCGTTGTTTATAGGACAATCCAAGAAGGAAACAGAATGCCCACCTAAATGTTCTTGGGGAGCCTTTTGCCCAGGTACAATCAGAAGAATCTGGCTTTATGAAAATGAGTGCAAATTCAGGTAATAAGAATTTAATATCATTTAGTTTAAGGGTTTAGGGTTTTCCTGAAATTAAGACAGGAAATGGAGATCCAAGCATTAAGAAGCATCAAATTTACAATCCCTAACACACCTCTTTGAAGGATCTAGAAAACCTCTCTCTGAAAGATTTCTTTGGAAACTTTTTCTTATTTTCCTGGGCAAGTCTGGTCCTGATACCAGCTAAATAAAGGAGAGATTAGTACCTAGTATTTAGTAACTCCTGGCATTTAATACTCAAATAATTATTTTTGAAAGGACTGAGGAAGGATAAAGTGGAGGGAAGAGGCTATTGTCTACCTTGTAAATGTCAATTTTTAAAAAGCGTTAAACATTTAGGAATAGTCTTTATTGCACAAAGAACTATCTTTTCCCAAATATTTTGAAACTTGGAGTTCCTAGTTTTGGTGGAGATGTAGTTTATGGCAGGGGCCTCCAACCTCTTGGATCTAACACCTGATGATCTAAAGTGGAGCTGATGGAATAGTAACAGAAATAAAGTTCACCATCAATGTAATGCACTTGAATCATCCTGAAATCATGGCCCTGCCCCTGGTCTGTGCGAGAATTATCTTCCATGAAACCAAGCCCTGGTGCCAAAAAGGATGGGGGCCGCTGCTTTATGGTTGGAGAGACACATTTCATTCCTATAAACAGTGATTTTAGTTTTTTTTTTTTTTTTAATACAGTGTGATAAATGGAAACTGGTGCTTGGCTCCAATCTCAGCAGGGTAGTAGGGAGTGATGAAGACCAGGGCAAGTTGGGGAGTCCATACCTCATCGAAATGCCCAGTCTGTAATAAGAACCTACGTATGGCACAGGGATCTCTACTCAATACCCTGTAATGACTTATACAAGGGAAGAATCTAAAAAAGAGGTGAGATATTATAGTATAACTGAATTACTTTGCTGTACACCTACAACTAATACAACATTGTGAGTGAGGTATACTCCATGGGAGTGATGAAGACCAGGGCAAGTTGGGGAGTCCATACCTCATCGAAATGCCCAGTCTGTAATAAGAACCTACGTATGGCACAGGGATCTCTACTCAATACCCTGTAATGACTTATACAAGGGAAGAATCTAAAAAAGAGGTGAGATATTATAGTATAACTGAATTACTTTGCTGTACACCTACAACTAATACAACATTGTGAGTGAGGTATACTCCAGTAAACATTAACTTAAAGAAATAGCTAGTCAAAGGCTGATATTTACACTGGAAATTGTACAGTGTCCCCATGATGCATATTATAATTTATAAATAATATGCTGTTGGTTGACTTGTATCAGTAGCAATGTTCATTCCCTGATATTTGTTCAGCATCTTTGAAATTAGCTTCACAGTGTTATAGATTTAAATAATCACACTTTCCACAGATAATTGTTTTTTGATAACAGGTGGGGGATTCTGGGGCTTGGTGGATTATTGTGTTTTGTAGTATAAACAACTCTGGAAAGATTTGAGTTCTGTGTTGAAACTGGCTATAACTGGCAATGGTGTGGCTGATGTTACTTGACCAAGACTAGATTTCAATTCAGAACTGAGCTGTGTTTATTTAGGACTTGGAGAACATGCGTGAATAAATGATAACAATAACTTAATTGGGAAAGATGTTCTGGTTTTCTCAAAATCTTCATGTGTTTGAGACATCTTATGTCTGGGGCTTCCCAAGTGGCGCTAGTGAAAAAGAACCTGCCTGCCAATGCAGGAGATGTAGGAGACGTAGGAGGGTTTGATCTCTGGAACGGATGGGAAGATCCCCTCGAGGAGGGCATGGCAACCCACTCTAGTATTCTTGTGTGGAGAATCCCATGGTCAGAGGAGCCTGGCAGGCTACATAGGGTTGCAAAGAGTCAGACATGACTGAAGTGACTTAGCACGCACACACGTTAGTGTCTTGCTATTAAAGCAGAATGCAGTCACGATCGATCTGAATATATTTGCAGCTGAACAAAGGTACTGTTAGTGTTTGGTTTTCTTTATAAACCAGACCTATGATCAGTGTCTGACAGGGAAGTCAGCCAGAGAAGGGTATGTTACTCATACATTTTTCAATACTCTTGAGTTTATATTTTCAGCTGGTACTGCCTCTGGAGATAGCAGTCAATTGTTTAAATGTGTATGTAGACTTGTGGTTAAAGAGCATGGCTTTGAAGCCCCTCTGTGAGCAGGTCCCACCCAGGGCCCTGTGCACTTAGAAAAAGAAAGAAAAGTGAAGTTGCTCAGTCATGTCCAATTCTTTGTGACCCCATGGACCATAGCCTACCAGGCTCCTCTGTCCATGGAATTTTAGATGCACTTAGAAAAATGTATAGCTTAAGGTCCGTCTAGTCAAGGCTATGGTTTTTCCTGTGGTCATGTGCATCCGGTCCCATCACTTCATGGGAAATAGATGGGGAAACAGTGGAAACAGTGTCAGACGTTATTTTGGGGGGCTCCAAAATCACTGCAGATGGTGACTGCAGCCATGAAATTAAAAGATGCTTATTCCTTGGAAGAAAAGTTATGACCAACCTAGATAGTATATTCAGAAGCAGAGACATTACTCTGCCAATTAAGGTCTATCTAGTCAAGGCTATGGTTTTTCCTGTGGTCATGTATGGATGTGAGAGTTGGACTGTGAAGAAGGCTGAGTGCCGAAGAATTGATGCTTTTGAACTGTGGTGTTGGAGAAGAATCTTGAGAGTCCCTTGGACTGCAAGGAGATCCAACCAGTCCATTCTGAAGGAGATTAGCCCTGGGATATCTTTGGAGGGAATGATGCTAAAGCTGAAACTTCAGTACTTTGGCCACCTCATGAGAAGAGTTGACTCATTGGAAAAGACTCTGATGCTGGGAGGTATGGGGGCAGGAAGAGAAGGGGATGACCGATGGCTGGATGGCATCACAGACTCGATGGACGTGACTCTAGTGAACTCTAGGAGATGGTGATGAGCAAGGAGGCCTGGTGTGCTGCAATTCATGGGGTCGCAAATAGTTGGACACGACTGCGCGACTGAACTGAACTCAACTGAAGTTAAGTGAAGTAGCTCAGTCGTGTCCAACTCTTTGCGACCCCGTGGGCTGTAGCCTACCAGGCTTCTCCGTCCATGGGATTCTCCAGGCAAGAATACTGGAGTGGGTTGCCATTTAAGCTCTGTTTAACTGGTTTTCCCTGAGGGCAGGCTTTGTTAAAAACCACAGAATGCTCTGGCATGTTTCAAAAGGGTCTCTTCCCCTTTCTCTGCCAGAATCTGGAGGGGACTCCTTTTTGATATTACGGGAATCAGGTCAAGCACCTAGAAGCAAATCTCACAGTTGTGTGGCAGCCTCTCTCTGACTGGGTTCCCCGGTAATTTTTAACTCTCTGCCTTGTCCACACTGAGCTTCCAGCAGGTCATCAGTTACGGGTCAAGCTTTCACACTCCAGAAGGTTTTTGCTGTCAAGTCTCTTCTCTGATAAGCTGACTCTGCAGTTGCTTTCTGACTCTCCAGCCTTGGGGGCAGTGATTCGCTTTGTGCCCTTTTCTTTCTTATGGACCCAAGAAGAATTGATTTTTAGGTGTTCATATTTTTACTTGTTGGGACAGAGCAGCAATTTGCAAGCTCCTTATATATGGAACTGTAAACCAAAAGCCCACATCAAGTTTTTGTTCCAGACGGGCTGGGCAAAAGTTATGGCATCTTGGGATAAAGCCAAGTAAGCCAGGCACAAAGGGTGGCAGCTGGAAGGAGGAAAGGTTTGAGAAATTAAAGAAATCCTGGGATCATTTCTGAACTGAAGAGCAGGTAGTCCAGGCCAGTTTAATTCAGTTTCTGCTGCTATGAGCATTGGTGTTTTATAAGTGACTATAGGTGAACTCTAGAAGCTCAGTTCCAGAAAAGTGTTTCCCAAGCCTATTCCATGGAACATGATGAAGGAATAAAAGTCTCTGCTAAATGATCAAAAAAGTTCCATTGGCAAATATAATTGGAAACCACTGGGTGAAGCAAAATCAAATTTCTTCACAACAGAATTTACCGGAACGTTTGCCATAGCAGCATGCCCTGTAAGTCTCTAAGACATGTATTTAGAATGCAAGGTGTTCAGATATGCAAACTTTTTTGAACTTAGATTGCTATTTCTTCAGAAAGGCTAATGAGATAATTTACCACTTAAGCTTTGGAAGGAAAGCTTCTTTAGATTTATCTAGTTTAACATTTTCATATTTTCTGACAAGTCTTTGGAGACATAAAGTAAATTAAACAAAATATCATTCTCCAGTCACCATAAAACTCCCCACAAACTGGCCACCCCCGATGATTAAAGACCATTCAGTTAAGGTGGAGTCTTACATATGCCAGATGGCCCCATGATTCAATCATACTTTTGTCCATTTCTCCTTCCAATCCTCTTTGCTTTCACTGATTCAGGGTGGAGTAGCTTTTGCAGCTACAAAAGTCACTTGTTAAAGGTCTGGTCCTTCTTTACCTGTTTTATTGATTCAGGAACCTGCTAAGAGTGTGACTTAAAGCAATCCTAGAATAATGTGTTAAGCTACACATAACTGGTTTGTTTTATAACACTTTGTACCACAAATGCGTAGAGTCCACTAATGATGGATACTTCATCTGATCATCTTGTTTGGGGCCTAAGAGGTGCTTCCTTTGAATGAACAACTAAATGCCTCATGGAAAAGAGTAACACTGCTGATTTGTTATCNGCTGAGTGCTTACCAAGAGTTCAGCACTCTGACTTGACCATCACGGTGATCCCAGTGCACTCTCATTTGACCATCACAATGACTCCAGTAAGTAGCACCTAACATTATTCCTGTTTTGCAGAGGAGGGTTCTGAACCTAAGGTCACGCACACAGCCAATAAGTACTTGAGGAGGTGGTGTGGAAGCCTGGGCAGTCTGCCTTGAGTCCACCTGCTTCATTACCCTCAGCCAACTTCCTTTCCCCCTTGCATCTCTGATACCTCAGAAGCTACTTTAAATGGCCCCCTGATCTGATAAGAATGTGGCTGACTTTCTGCATAAAGGACGGGTGTTGGTGTCATTAAACTTGAGTCCATTGAGGATAGACAAGTATGGTCTCTTCGGTTGCTTAAAATAGCAGCTTAGAGCATATCCGGGTGGAAGTAGCTGTTTGGCAGTAGGAAGGGCTGTCTGCGGTGGACTCTCTCTTGGATGGGGAGCACCCACTGTTCATACGTGCTCCCTGTGGTGCTCAGCTGCCTGGCATTGTTTCAGTGTCCTTGAGGTACAGGCAGTTATTGTTCAGTCACTCAGTCATGTCTGACTCTTTGCGACCCCGTGGACTGCTGAACGCCAGGCTTCCATGTCTTATTATCAACCCCCGGAGTTTACTCAAACTCATGTCCATTGAGTTGGTGATGCCATCCAACCATCTCATCCTCTGTCACCCCCTACTCCTCCTGCTTCTATCCTTCCCAGCATCAGGATCTTTAACAGTGAGTCGGCTCTTACATCAGGTGAAAGCGTCCTGGTGGACCCTTGCAGGCTAACTAGTCATATCTTGGACTGAACTCTCAGACAAACCATTTTAATACCTTGACTCAGAATGGACCTCAAGGGTAAAGCTACAGGAAGTAACAGGTGAAGTTACAGGAAGAGACCAAAGTAGTTGGAGATTTTTGATATCTAATTAGGAGTCCATGTGGGAGAAGACATAATCCCTGTCATGCACTAATACCAAAATTTTTAAGCCCCAGAGAGGCCTCAACAAAATGTCTGGCTGACTTGGTCTTGATATCCCCCCAAAACAGAGTGCTTGCTCACATTCAAATGAAATAATTGCTCCCAGGATTTTCACTAAGGAACATAGTAAGGGAGAAAAACCTGTTGCATCATTGTTTTTTTATTCTGTTTAGAAAATCTAGAGGAAGGAGAGTACAGCCTGTTAAATGGAACTGAAGTTTACCATCTCTCTGATGCATTACTGGGCTCTTGGCTGTTGTGATGGACAAGCTGAAATTTGGGAGTGACGTTGAATGCAGTCTCATTTCCACATCATCAGAATCCTCTAGAACTGGTTGTAGAAGTTGTTGTAGCAGCACTTGGTCGCTTAGTCTTGTCTGATTCTTTGCAACACTTTGGACTGCAGCCCACCAGACCCCTCTGTCCATGGATTTTTCAGCAAGAATATTGAAGTGGGTTGCCATTTCCTTCTCCAGGCGATCTTCCTGACCCAGATATCAAACCTGAATCGCCTGTGTCTCCTGGGTTGCAGGCAGATTCTTTACCCACTGTGCCATCAAGGAAGCTCTGGTGCTGGTTCAGTTCAGTCGCTCAGTTGTGTCCGAATCTTTGCAACCCCATGAACCGCAGCATGCCAGGCCTCCCTGTCCATCACCAACTCCCGGAGTTCACCCAAACCCATGTCCATTGAGTTGATGATGCCATCCAACCATCTCATCCTCTGTCATCCCCTTCTCCTCCTGCCCTCAATCTTTCCCAACATCAGGGTCTTTTCCAATGAGTCAGCTCTTTGCATCAGGTGGCCAAAATATTGGAGTTTCAGCTTCAGCATCGGTCCTTCCAATGAACACCAGGACTGATTTCCTCTAGGATGGACTGGTTGGATCTCCTTGTAGTCCAAGGGACTCTCAAGAATCTTCTCCAACATCACAGTTCAAAAGCATCAATTCTTCTGTGCTCAGCTTTTTTTTATAGTCCAGCTCTCATATCCATTAAATGTCTTTTAATTTCATGGCTGCAGTCACCATCTGCAGTGATTTTGGAGCCCCCAAAAATAAAGTCAGCCACTGTTTCCACTGTTTCCCCATATATTTGCCATGAAGTGATGGGACTGGATGCCATGATCTTAGTTTTCTGCATGTTTAGCTTTAAGGCAACTTTTCACTCTCCTCTTTCACTTTCATCAAGAGGCTTTTTAGTTCTTCTTCACTTTCTGCCATAAGGGTGGTGTCATCTGTCTATCTGAGGTTATTGATATTTTTCCCAGCAGTCTTGATTCCAGCTTATGCTTTATCCAGCCCAGCATTTCTCATGGTGTACTCAGCATATAAGTTGTGAAAAGAAAGTGAAAGTGAAGTTGCTCAGTCATGTCTGACTCTTTGCGACCCCGTGGTCTGTAGCATACCAGGCTCCTCCATCCATGGGATTCTCCAGGCAAGAATACTGGAGTGGGTTGCCATTTCTTTCTCCAGGGAATCTTCCCAACCCAGGGATCAAACTCGGGTCTCCCGCACTGTGGGCAGATGCTTTACCCTCTGAGCCACCAAGGAAGCTCACAATATAAGTTATCTCTCATTGAAACTACAGAGATTTGTGTTGAAACCATGCACATCTCTAAAAGTTTAAGAAAAACACATTAGCTAATCCATCTTTATCCTTCTTACTCTGATGAGAGCTTAACATTCTAAAGGCCAGTGAGGTGGTTTCACTGTGTTGACATGTGACAATGGAAATGTCAGCTGAGGGTAACCAGTTAATGGCTCTTCACAGCTATGGTGAGTGGAGACTGTATGACATAGGGAACACCCAGAAAGGAGGAAAAGGAAGAATTAAGAATACAGAGGAGGTCCCTGGCGGTCCAGTGGCAAAGACTCTGCACTGCTGCTTCAGGGAGTATGGATTCCATTCCTACTCGGGGAACTAAGATCCCACATACTGAGTGACTTGGCCTAAAAATAAAAAATTAAAGATACAGAGGGGAACAGAGCAATACCAGGACCCCATGGCACTAAATGTTGCTGTTTATTTGCATTACACGTCTGCATTCTTGTCAAAGGAAGCAGATTTCTACCGTTTCTACCATGGTTGACTTAAATCAATTGAAAGCTTGGGAGCATTGTTTCTTCTTACCATTTAAAATAAAAATAAACAGGGATTTCTCTGGTGATCAGTGGTAAGAGTTCACCTTCTGGTATAGGGGTGCAGGTTCGATCCCTGGTGGAGGAGCTAAGATCACACATGCCTCGAGGCCAAAAAACCCAAAACAAAACAGAAGCAATGTTGTAGCAAATTAAATACTTAGAAAAAAATGGTCCACATTAAAAAAAAAAAAATCTTAAAAAAACTAAAGTAAAAACAGAAAAAATTCTTCGTGTAAGTCAGAAACTGCTTGAACTTGAGAGAACTGTTTGCTTTTCACCTTGTCTTGGGTTGTAGCCAACATTCCTGGCTGACCTTGAACCTGTTTTCCAAAGAATGTGCTTGAGAGATGTAGCCAGTGACCTTTATAAATCACTGTATACGTTGGATGGGAAAGTGTTTACCGTATTGCATTCTTTATTAACTTACAATCGTGGCATCTACTTGTTTTAGCTTTAGCCTGGGCGACTGGCCAACTGTTAGAATGGCTCCTTACACTGCACTTGCAAATGCTTTCGAAATAAAGACCCAAGAGAACCCTAGTACATTTTTCCAGTAGACTGTGATTTTTAAAGGACATCATATGTGGAAAAGATTTCAATTAGAAAAGAGTACACTGCTTGTGTGTAAGCAAAGAAAGGCCAGCTGTTTCAGGAGCATGCAGCAGTTGGGTGGGCTTTTTTGTTTTTGCCTTTTCCCTATCTTTACTCTGTAATTCATCACTCATTTTTATTCATGTATTCATCCATTCACTCCCTCATTCATCTGCTGGACAGATATTAGGCGCTTACCACGTAGGCACTGAAGATGCAAAAATGTATGACATCATTCCTTTGCTTGGGAGACTGGATTCAGCAAGAATCTGCACAGATGTTTAATACCGAAAACCAGTTTCTTGGGTTTTGCTAAGACTTAATGAGAGAGGCTTTGAAATACAGATTGAAATGTGTGTGCCCTCCATGGGGAATTGTTATTTGTGCTAAATGGGGATTATACCATCATGGATGGGCTATGCATTCATCCCAGTCTATTGGAGACTGTGCCTTAGACTGGGGTTTGAGAGCCTGCAAATGGGCACCAGACTGGGGCCCAGCTTCCCCACAGCCATGGGCAGTGACACAAAGAAGGAGCCACCGGTGAAGGCAGACTCAGGAAACGTAGAGTCTGACCCGTCAGAAGCTTCAGCAGCAAGTCCAAAACAAAGAGCCTTCAGCTGGGCCAAGAATATTCATTAATTTGGCTGCACGGGATCTTTAGTTGTGGCATGTGGGATCCAGCTCCCCGACCAGGGATCGAACCTGAGCTCCCTGCATTGGGAGCCACTGAACCACCAAGAAGGTCCCTGGGGTGGAGAATAGAGGCTCTGCCTGTCATATGTATTAACTAATTACAGCTGTGTTTTGCAGCTCGTTTGTAGCTCATTTTGCTGCTGTGAACAACTTCTGGGGGTCTGTGTACACTCAGCCTGAGTTCTCTCCAGAATTTTAAAATGTGATATTTTCATTTTTATTATGTTAATTAATAAGACGAATAAAAATCAATACAAGTTATTATGGGTTACGAGAATGACCACCATGTCTAACACCAGTGTTAATGCTAAAGTCAGCACTTGGATTTAGGATTGTGATGGTTCTGATATCAGTTAATTTGGAGCCGTTGAGAAGGTGGCCAAGGCACCCTGAATAGTACAAGATGTGATACACTGGATCAAAACAAGGTTAGATGATGTCACACAAAGGTGTCCTGAACCTGAAGAGAGGAAAATGGTGGTGGAGTCACCGCATTGTATAACAAAAAGTAATAAAGTATTGTAGGATTTTCTCTGAGCCTGTGCACTGGTCCAAGTGGCAGGTTAGTGTCAACAGAACAAGCCTGTCCTTCGTAATAAGTGAATGGGGTTATTTCAGAATCCCAGTGGGCTCATAATTTTGCAGTATTTTGTTTGTAAACATGGTTTGGTTTTATACGTGTAAATGAGTTCTGAGCATGAGAAGTTTATACTTGGGTTTTATGTGTGTATATATTTAAGTCACACCATTTTAAAGAAAGGTTTTACTGAGGGGGTTTGTGAGAATGCTTCTACTTAAGGTCTATAATTCATGTTTGGGAAACTTTTGAGAAAAGACTACAGTTGATAATGCTTAGCAGCTTTCCCTCAAGCCTCGCCTAATTCTTCTTTTCAAAAATTTTTTATTTGACTGCTCCAGGTCTTAGCTGTGGACTGTGGAATCTAGTTCCCTGACCAAGGATGGAACCCTGGCCCCCTGCGTAGGGAGTGTAGAGTCTTATAACCACCGGACCACCAGAGGAAGTCCCTCCTCTAATTCCTGAGGTTAATACTTTACTAATGTGCTGAGCAAAAACAATGCCTTTGACATAGTCACAAAGACACTCTTTAAAATTTAAATAAAATTTGAATAATAATATATCCATATGGTTCAAAAAAGCCAAAGATGATATTATTATAAATCAACTATGTGCGTGCATATGTGCTAAGTTGCTCCAGTCGTGTCAGAGTCTTTGCGCCCCTGTTGGGCTATTGGCCATAGCCCACCAGGCTCCTCTGTCTGTGGGATTCTTCAGGCAAGAATACTGAGTGCGTTTCTATACCTTCCTCCAGATCTTCCTGACTTAGGGATCAAACCCTTGTCTCTTATGTCTCCTGCGTTGGCAAGCGGGTTCTTTACCACTAGTGCCACCTGGGAAGACCATAAATCAACTGTACTTCAAAATTTTTTTAATGAAAAAAATTATTTAAAAATCCAAAGATGTTTAAAGACGTACAGTGGAAAATAATCTACTCTTGGTAACCACTGTATTCATGTTTTGTATATCCTCTTCAGATACTTTTTGTACATTCAAGCAAATACCAAATCTAGCTTTACCCCACGCTTTCCCAGCCCTTGGTACAGAAAGGTTTCCTGTACTACAAGACCCTTGCAGTGAACATGTATCTTCCTGTAGCAGGACATAGTGGCTTGCCTAAAAAGTTCATTTGTGTTTTTCTGTAAAATAGTATGAAAAAACCTGAATGAACTTTTTGGTCAGTCCAATAGAATATTGTCATTCTTTTCTTTTTCTTTTTTTTTTTGGTGTGGGTGCTTATAATTCCATCAATACTATCATTTATTTAACCCCTTCCCTATTAATAAACTGTTTTGATGTTTTCATACATTTACTATAAAACTAATGCTGCTGTAAATAACCATGTCCATGGGATTTAGCCAGGTAAAACATGTATCTGTAGGACAAACTCCAAGAAGTGAAATTGCAAGGCCATTGGGTCCATGTACTTAGAATTTTGGTAACCTTGCCAAATCACCCATCCTTGAATTTAGCTCTCCCATGCAGTGTGTGAGGAATGCCTATTTTTCCAGTCTTGTTCAAGGGAATGTGTTATCAGACTTTGGATTCTTACCATTCTGATAAGTAAAAATGGTATCTCATTGTATTTTTAATTTACATGTCTCTTATGAGTGATGTTGAACATTTTTCATCTCTTTACAAGCTATTTCTGTTTTCTCTTCTGTAAACTGTTTTTGTTCTTTGCCCATTTTTTATTAAGTAGCTGCTCTTTTTCTTACCAATATTTAGCAACTATTTTTAGGGACATGAGCCCTTTAAAAGGTCTGTGATTAAGTTGCATCTTTTGTTTGCCCCCAGTTTGTCCTTTGACTAAATGTATGGTATTTTTGCCATGTAGAGGTTTGGGGCTTTTATGAATATGGCTTTGAAAAAAAAAATGTTTTCTGAATTGTGAGGCATGGCTAGGAAGCCTTCCCACTCGCAGATTCAAAGGGAATTATGAAAAAAAAAAAACACAAGAACTTTTAAAGACACTGACTCACCAGTGCTCAGTTTAGTCTCCTGGGCTGGGTTGTATCATAGCCCCGTGACCCTGGCACTCAGCATGGCTCATCCTGTGTCATTCTTGTCTGTAGCATAGCTTTGGAGACTTAAAGCTCGATAAGGGCATTTTCAGTTGTCTATTGAACCAGTAACAGACCAACTCTGTCCTGAGCCTGTATCGTATTTCTTTTTCTTGGGCATTTTTTTGAGAGGGTAGTAAGAGGGAAGGGTAGAGCAGAAATGGCCTGCTGACCCTGGAAACTGTGGTGACCTTCCACTGATCATCCCTGTTTGCATCAGTCAGGCCATTTCACAAATATACCAGCATTTGTTATTTTTGTGATTTTTTTTTTTACCTGTTTTTTCTTTCTTTCCAGAAAGTCATACTACTTGTGTAGTTAAAAGGTAGCACTTTGATCATTAACCTTGACATTTTTATGGAGCCTATGCATTAATATTTTCTGATTCTAGTCATTCTAAGGGCCTGTCTAGATTGGAAGGAAGCTGTCAAAGACTGGAAAGTAACGCTGTGAATCAGTTAGTTGGAGCCTGACTCTGTTGGTGGTGCCTTCTCATATTAAATCCTTCAAAGAAGACCATAATGATTAAGTTGTAGCGTATGATGTAGTGTGTGTAGTATCCTTATCATCTTTTTCTTTATGCCAGCCCCCCAGGACCTGGAGAAGAGAAGCTGTGAGTGTATGGCATAGAGGCACAGAAGGGGTAATTACTGGGCGTTATTAGAGTTTGTAATTCAGAACACCGTAACCCCTGAGACATAGTCAGGCCTTTGTTATTTGAAAGAACTCTAATGAGTAGGTACCATGATTTCCATCATACAATGTAATTTAATAGTCTAAGAAAATAAAAAGCTCCCCCCTACCAAAGGAGATTGAAAGAAATAAAGAAGAGGGAGGCAAAGAGGCAGGCAAGGGGGAAAGAGGGAGTGAGACACGATGAGAGGGAACCCAAAGTGTCATTAGCCATGATTCAGTGACCGGGGAGGAGAGCTAACAGCCCAGTGGTCTGAGAAGGAAGGATATGGGGAGCACACTCAGACAAGATGGTGTTAGGAGTCTTTTCAAAGTAAAATGAAAACAAACAGTCAAAGAGTAAAAAGAAAGTATAGAATGGTTCTGCCTTTAAGAATTATAGTTAGGTCAAAATCATAGCATTATCTGTCATATATTATTTGTCATATTCTCCACTAAGCCAAAGGCTTCTTAAGGTCAACATAGCATTGCCATGACCCAGCCCAGTACCAGATATATGTTAAGTCACTGTGTAAATGTTTGCTGGGTGAATGAATGATGGGATGATAAATGAATATTTAGGTCTCTGACCTCAGTTCAGTCTGAATAAATATATCTTTGGTCTTGGTTTTATTATGACCATGATTTACCTGTTTGTAGAAACAGATGCAAAGGTTAATGGAAAGGATTTCGACAACCACACTTGGGTGCGGTTTGCACTGCCCCTGCTCATTCTGTGTTTCTGAGGCATGTGCCCACGGTCTCATCCATCACATAAGGATAAGAGTTGCATTCATGTCATCGGATATTGTGAGGATCAATTAAAAATGCATGTAAAGTGATTAGGGTAGCAACACCATTATTGGTGTTGTTTAGTTGTTGTTTTAAGGTCAGTTGGGAAAATATATGTATATGCTTGCATATAGAGTACATTTCATTCCATTTCTCCCACCAGAGTATAAACAAGTCTTCTAATGGAAATGTGAACTCTGTTCCCCAGTCCTTTGAGACCTTTAGAGTCTTTCCCACCTTTTGGGTCTATCTGTGTTGCCGGTTAGGTGTCACGGTAGTTCTGGAAACTTCCTTCGAAGCCTGGTCCCTAGTATGATCGTTTATCTCAGAGGGAAAGCACTTTCTAGGAACAAGCTGTGCTGTGGGCAGGTTAACTGGACCACAGTGGCTCCTCTCTGGGTGTTCCCATGGGAGCTGGTCTCCAGTTTCAGGCACAGGGTCCATCATTCCATTCTGGAGAATAAACAGAAAACACTAAACTTGTGAGGCCTGAACTTGCCAGTATTGTCAGAAGCTTTGGGGCTACCTGGGAAACCAGCTCTTGAAAGGTTAGTCCCCTCTGGGAGAAAGTGAATTAAGAAGGCTTCTCCCTAATAGAAATAAAAACAGCAGAAAATGTACCACCTTCCCTGGAGTGGCCAATGTTTCCATCCATGGAACACAGTGGTACTGAGTTTCTCTTGCGGAACCTACCAGTCCAAGGCCCTTGTCATCCTGTGTGTGGGAAGTGGTTAGTGGACTTGCTTGGACAGGTGAATGGATCCTGGCTTCACTCGCTTAATGTCTCTGAGCCTCCATTTGCTCATCTGTGAAATGGGGATTTCACCTGGGTTTTTGCAAGAATAAAAGTGGTGATTTTGTATAAGGACAGTTACTAGTATAAAAGGGCTCAATAAATCACCTTCTCCTCATAGTTTTCTAACTGGCTTTCCTGCTTCTGTTACTCCTTCCATAACAATTACATGCTGTCATCAGAAGGGTTTCTGTACAATCTATGTGACTCCCTGCCCCTCCTCCAGTCCCTGAACTTTCATTGGTAGAATAAAGTCCAGACGGTGCAGCACGGGGCTGCCCAACCATAGTCTGATCTCTATTCCAAAGCTGCTGTCACTCCCCAAACATGCCTTGTTACCTTCCCACTGTGCTGGGTCACCTTGCCACACTCAGGCAGGCAGCCTCCTTAGTCAGGACTGTCATGGAACACTTATACCAAGCGCCATGGGCTGGCTGAATGTTCCATACGCCTTCTCTGCTTTAATCACCACCACAACCCCATCAGGAGTACTATCATCTTCATTGTATGAATGAAGAAATTGTGACTTTTCCAAAGTATCTATTACCCGGCTTCAAGGTTGTGACCCTCGGATGCAGTCAAATGGGGATTCCACCCACGTTCTTGGTGCTTTTAAGTGCTGTCTTCTACCAAGCCCAGCTCAGGACGCTGTGCGGAACACTCTTGAGTGAGCACCCCAGCTCTGGGGGATCACCCTGGAGATCCGTTCTGTGTACCTTTGACCTAACTGGGCCAATGAGCATTTTACTGGTTGCTATTTCTATGTGCTGCTTCTGCCTTCCCAGCTGGGTCCTCAAAGGCAGCGGAGATCGGTTATGTTTCCAGTGGCCAGCCTCATCTCCATGGCGGCTCTGTTTCATGATGACAGAGATGGAAACCGTGCCTCCAGGTATGGGACCGCATTCATTCCTTCACCTCTTCTAGGCACCCATAACCGTGATGACTCTTTACTAAGATTCAGAACATAACCTTGACCGGCACTTTTTCACCCACTGCTCAGTTTCCTTAGTAATGGAAGATGGAAGAGCTGTGATCTACAGCCCCTTTCATGCTGTAAAACTAAACTTTTTTTTTTAATCCTGCCTATATTACATAGACACGATACTCCACAGTTCATGTAGAGTGTCATCTTCCTTGAACAATATGTTACCTGAATTTACCCAGCAACCCTGGGAGATGGGCAGGGAATATAAATGATCCCTGACTTAGTAGCAGTTAACTGTAGCTCAGAGAGTCCACGTAACTTGTCTGAAATCACACAGCTCGTGAGTGGGGAAGTGGGAACTTGAATCCACCACCTCCAATTACTTTGAACACTGGGCGGGCCCTGCCATGTTAGAAACATTCCCATTCCCATCAAGGAGATAGACTCATACCATCTAAACATTTCCCTTGTATTCCTGGCACTCTCACAAATTTAAAAGAGTGTAGTTTTGTTTTGTTTTTTCCCTAGGAAGTTTCCTTGATGAACTTTTTGGAAATTATTTGAAATAGGTATATTGGTAATTTCTTAATCATTTGGCTTGCTTACTATGAAAGCATTCAGTGATTGTGGTCATTTACTCACTGGGCCTTCTGGGGAGGCACTGGTTACATGGAGGCTCTGATTCACATTTCCTCAGTGTCCATTCAGAGGAACATGGACTAAGGATCCCAAAACATTTACAAGAAGGGGATTTTTCTGTCCTAATAAAAATTTTCCAAGAACAAGCCCAAAGAGAAGTAAAGATCAGGCACATGTCACATGAGTTACGTCCCGATGTACACAGTGAACATAGCCAGATGTACTATTTTCCTATAAAAAAGAAAACATATGTACATAGCATTTAAATAAAATAAAGCATGTTTAGTGTAACTTTGTAGGCAAATTCTTAGAAAACTCCATACTACCAGTTCAGTTGAATGATGTCAGTATGTATCAAAATTAAATGTATAGAAATTTTGTAATGTGGTATTTATCTGAAATGTTTATTGTGCTTTGTTTAGTCTAATCGAGAGCTTTCCACCTATTTTCACATCAAGGCACGCTTAGGAAATGGTTCCCTGATGGCTCAGATGGTAAAGAATCTACCTGCAGTGTGGAAGATCTGGTTTTGATCCCTGGGTTGAGAAGATCCCCTGGGGGGAGAACTCCAGTATTCTGGCCTAGAGAATTCCGTGGACAGAGAAGCCTGGCAGGGTACAGTCCACGGGATTGCAAAGGGTCAGACACCACTGAGGAGAAGGCAATGGCACCCCACTCCAGTACTCTTGCCTGGAAAATCCCATGGACGGAGGGGCCTGGTGGGCTGCAGTCCAGGGGGTCGCAGAGTCGGACACGACTGAGCGACTTCACTTTCACTTTTTACTTTCATGCTTTGGAGAAGGAAATGGCAGCCCACTCCAGTGATCTTGCCTGGAGAATCTCAGGGACGGGGGAGCCTGTTGGGCTGCCGTCTATGGGGTCGCACAGAGTCGGACACGACTGAAGCGACTTAGCAGCAGACACCACTGAGCAACGTTCACTTCTCACTTTCAGTATGCAGCACATATGGGGTCAGGCCCCACTCAGCCGCCCCCAGGGCTGAGCAGCCTGTGTGCTGTCCCTCATGTGTCACTGTTCCTGGGCACCACCTGGGAAGCCTTGTCATGACAGGGAATTGAGGGCTGGGCACCGGCTCATCCTGAGCCCTGCTTTGCTGTCTCAGAGAATGCACTAGCTGCACCCATTGGAAAACTGGAGTGCATGAAGCACAGGCCTCCGCCATTCACAGAATCTTCATGCTTTGACAGAGCCGTGGAAAGGATCTGTTTTCCTGATCTGCGTTCTAGATTTCAGAGGCCCTGGCCCTCAACCAGCAAAGGAGAAGTTCTGAAGCCGGAAGGGCTGTGCTGGGATGCCTCACTCTGCCTGCTTCTCAGCGGGGCCTTGGCCTCACTCAGCACCATGGGACCAGTGCCTTCCTTGCTATTTCTGGTTTTAGCTGACACACTGCTGGGAAATTAGTCTGCAAGTTGTAAATGAAATATTGTCACAACAGGGAAAGGGGATTTGTGTTGTAAAGTATAAAGGCTGGTGAATTAGCCATCAAGGAAGAGTCATGAGCATTCTAGAATCATCTATGTACTAGCTCTGGAACAGGAAGCCTGTGCAGTTTGAAGAAGCATCTTCCATATTGTTCATTTCCAACTGGAAATTTTTTAAAACTTGGACTTTCCTCTTTCCCTCTCTTTCTCCCTCTTGTCTCTCTCAATACAAGTGACAGAAAATTAGGGCCAAAATCTTCTTTCTGTATCTTCTGATTTCAGGGAACATATGCTGATTCTTTCCAGTCAGGATGTTTACTACTACTACTAAGTCACTTCAGTCGTGTCTGACTCTGTGCAACGCCATAGACGGCAGCCCACCAGGCTCCCTCGTCCCTGGGATTCTCCAGGCAAGAACACTGGAGTGGGTTGCCATTTCCTTCTCCAGTGCATGAAAGTGAAAAGTGAAAGTGAAGTCCCTCAGTCATGTCCAGCCCTCAGCGACCCCATGGACTGCAGCCTTCCAGGCTCCTCCATCCATGGGATTTTCCAGGCAAATGGAGTGGGGTGCCATTGCCTTCTCCGGTCAGGATGTTTAGGATTGAATAAAAGAATCTAAGAAAGAGAGTGTGGGAACTTCTTTACGCGTTTTCAAAAAGCGTATTGGTTGAGAAACAGTGGCATAAGAGGAATTCCTGCCTGTGATTATCTTTTTTCAAAGTTTTGAAATGCTGATTTTCATGTAATCCTTGGGTTTCCCTGGTGGCTCAGACAGTAAAGTGTCTGCAATGCAGAAGACATAGGTTCGATCCCTGGGTTGGGAAGATCCCCTGGAGAAGGAAATGGCAGCCCAGTCCAGTATTCTTGCCTGGAAATCCCATGGATGGTGGAGCCTGGCGGGCTACTCTCTATGGTGTCGCAGAGTCGGACGTGACTGAGTGACTTCACTTCACTTCCCCTTTTATCGCATATTGTGTTTCATTAAACCCAACAATAGAAATCCAAATTTGAAGATTTTTTTTTTTTTTAAAGCCACCCCTGCAGGACAAGAAGCAAGAGTTAGAACCATACATGGAACAACAGACTGGTTCAGAATCAGGAAAGGAGTATGTCAAGGCTGTAAATTGTCACCTTGCTTATTTAACTTATATGTAGAGTAGCACATGATGCAAAATGCTGGATTGGATGAATCACAAGCTGGAATCAAGACTGCCAGAAGACATAGCAACTCTAAACTCATTTTGAGTTGGCATGCTTTAAATGAGCATGGTGCAGTTAATGTGTGTGCATATATCTGTGTGCATATGACATCTATGTATATACATCTGTGTGCGTGTGTCATTTTTGCTTGGAGATTAAAAAGCGAGGCCCAGAAGATGTAATTCTGGGTGAAGGAAACAAAGCCTGACTTTCACTACTTTCATTTTCCCATGCATGAATAAGATAATAAGATAAAAAATAATTCCCCCTACCTTTCATATATCTTCAGTCTCTGCTTGAAGATACAGTGAGTCAGTGACATTGATAAAATTACATAGGTGGTTTCCATCCTCCTCTATGTCTATTATGTCAGGTTGATAGTGTGAAAAAAGAACAGTATCTTGGAAATGACTTTGAAATCACTTTGCAAAGAAGCCCCCCAACTCCCATCCACTGTTTTTCTTATTGCCAGTGATCCTTTTTTTTTTTTGCCATCCATTATTGATATTTTTCAGAGAGATTTATAAGGACTTTTGAGGCCATCCTTGAACTATTTCTGAAGAAATCTTAATTGGGTTTAATATATTCCATAAGGGACTCACCTACATTTGCAGGTCATTTACATATATTGAAAAATACATCAGGTCATAATACACAGTCTGATGAAATAAGGGCATTACTTGCCACTGCACAACACCAGCTTTGCAAAGTCAGATCATCTTTGGCAGGTGTGTTGGTCTGACCTCCCACTTGTTGGTGGGAGATGTTCTGGTGCCATGATGTTCTGTTTATTTTCCGATCCTCCCACCTCGGTTTTCTCTTTAAAGCTTTATCTGGACCTCAGGTGAAGATTACTTTCAGTTGACCCATCACAAACTGAAATGACTCTGTGAAATAGCCCTTAGTCTTGTCCAGGTGACTTGAGGCTAAGCTAGAACCAGGATTCTTCTGAAGAGGGCTTGTGGGTGGAGTTGGATGCTCTCAAAGTGAAAAAGTTGAGACAAAATGTCCAGTGATGGAGCCAGGCTACTACTGTACCTCTCCCCTGTAAATAGCCTGACTGTTTTAATTACAGTTCTGCAGCCACTATTTTTATCTGTTCCGGAATATTTGGATGCACAGCTGGAAAGCGTATTATTAAACTGCTGTTAATGCCTTGACATTTCCTTATATAACACTTGCCTTGCTGTCGTACAGAAGAGAACATTTATTCAAAGTCCGTCTTAGATGGAGCCAGATGGAGTTAGGGTTTTAGTTGGACACTTCTGGTTACAAGGACCAGAGACTCAGGTCACCTCGGGTACCTGGATTCCTTGCCAGGATACACATGACCTGGACCCAGGCCCGGAGACTCAACAGGAGGCCTGTGACAGTGAGAAGTGGCTCCCCGCATTCCCCTCAGCTTGCTATCTTGGGTCCTGCTCATCTGCCCTCTACATTTCTGCTCTTTTCTCTTGAGGCTACCTGGCTTCCTCAGCCTCTGCTTTGCATCTTTTCTTTAGCTCAATGTTTTTGCCTCTGTGACATCTGGCTTGTTTGCTGCCTTCCCTTGTCATGGAATTCTTTCAGCTTCCATCGGTAACTGCTTGGCTTTGCTCATAATCTGTCTCAACTCAGATTCCCTTAAGATGAGGGGGATGGACCGGCCAGGCCCATCTTATACTTAGGTCACACTCAAGCCCTGTGTTTTTGCCCTGGTCATCCTCTCTGGTGAAAGGCAGCCTAACTTTGTATAGTGTGACATTCCTCCTGTTCACCTCCATGCATGGCATGAATCCTAAGGAGAGCCAGTTCTTAGGCTGACCAGTGCCCATGACAGAAAATAAGAGGAGCTGATTGGTTACAGTCATATCTTTTGTGAAGTCTTAAGGCAGGATTTTCATCATGATATTTTGTATTCCTTTATTAATTCTTTTATTATAGCTTTATTATAATACATGTGCATTGTCAATAATTATGAGTACAAAGTTTTACAAAGTAGGGTTCTAACAGCATAATTATTACTTTGAAAAATACAGTTCTAATAGTCAAAAAAGAATTCCTCATTCCTCCCCTGTGGAGCATCTCTTCATACTGCTGTCATTCTCCAAAGAGAACCATTATAAACAGTTTGATCCTTCCAGCCATTTCTTATGTAGGTATAAACACATATTGCCTGATTGTTTGCCTTGCTTGTGTGTAGCTAAAGGCAACACTGTGGATACTTAAAATATAATGAATACTCAGTGATGAAAGTAGTGAAACTAATTTCATTCATTTAACTTTTATGGTTTTTAATTTAGGACTATAATCTTCTAATTTAAGATAAGCTCGTTGTGAAACACCTAGTCACTACAACTGAGTTAAGCCCCATATGTATGAATATGTATCAGTTGTATTCTGTGCTTTATATACTGAAGGGGAAAAAATGAAGTTTTAAAAAAATGTCTAAAAGGACAGACCCCTGTCCATTGGAGTGTGTTTTGAGAATGCCGTTCATTCCAATATTGACCCCTAGCTGGCATATTGCATCCTAGCAACAAGATTACTAACCTGTGGTTGTGAAGGAACAGCTTTAATGTAAACACAGTAACCATCTGTTTACTTGATGCCTTGATCTCTCTTTGAGTAAAGAAAGCCCAAAATAGAAGGTTGGAAGTAACTGAGAAAACAAAAAAAATTTTTATATCATAAAAATACTGAATGTACATTTGAGAAACTTTGAGAAACTTTTAAACAACACAAAAGGGAGTAAAATTGTTTTATCCACCAATATGTTCATTTTTGTAATCTTTAAAAATGTTATAATTCATAGCATAGACAATATTGTACTTGTAACTTGACAGTTACATATAGAACATATAGGACAAAAATTAGAGCTTTGTGGGTTTTTTTTTCACATAGCATACTAAATATGTTTTGCCATCTCATTAAATAATTATTTGAGGATATGACTTTAAATGTCTAAATATTGTATAGGTGTCCTGTAATATAGACAGACATTTTAGATCACTGACTCTGAATGTAATTTTAAGTCCACAGCTGTTTCTGTTGTTGTTTAATTGCTAAGTCATGTCCAGCTCTTTTGTGACCCCATGGAATGTAGACTGCCAGGCCCCTCTGTCCATGGAATTCTTCAGGCAAGAATACTGGAGCAGGTTGCCATTTCCTTCTCCAAGGGGTTGTCCCGTCCCAGGGATCAAACCCATGTCTCCTGCATTGGCAGGCAGATTCTTTACTGCACAGCCACCAGGGACGTGATATTATTTCACTGCGGAGAAAAGGTTTGCTGTATTAGGAGGAAGGTGGGCTGTTGTTTGGGGCCAGTAAGTGGCTTCTGCAAATTCAGCCCACCCGACAGAAGGGGTCCTGGGACCATCACACTCAGGTTTCCTCGAGGTGGTGGGTGTGGCTTGTCTCTTAGAAGCAGTGGGCTTCTCACCAGTGAACTGTTCCCACCAGCACCAAAAGGACTCCTGCATCCTTGCTCTCATGCCTGACCTTGAGTCATCAGTTTCAAGTATTTATTTAGACCTACTTCTGTAGACAAGATGAGAATCAGCACACCTTCCCATCATATAAATATCATGAATATGCATCTATCTTCCTCTTCCTGGGTTGAGAGCTTATTTGAGGAACTGGATCACCCGGGTGTCTCGGGTGCTTCTGAATAAATCCAGTCCATTGCCCTCATTGGTCTAGATCAGAGTAGACCTGAATCCCTGATTAAAGTCTGAGAACACAAGCTTGTCTGAGGAGATGACATCACCACTCCCCTGCCAGGGCCAGGACCGCTCCCTGGATGTGTGGTCCACGCTGGCGCACAGGGACCCACTCTTAGAAGGGCCCAGGGCTTGGTTTACTGTTCTCCTGTGGCTGTCTAGGAATTCCTAATAATTTTTGACATAGAGTACCTGCATTTCGTTTTGCACAGGGCCCCACACATTGTGTTGTTGGTCTCAGTGATCGTGTGAGGTACAGTATTAAAGAGATATTTTAATGGTTCCTTCTCAGACACCTCCTCCGAAGAGAAGGAAAAATCAATTCCACCTGCACTCCCTTTTCTGCAGGCGAAGAAGGTGCATGTGACTTTAAGAGACTGGCCTGCAGGGTGAAGTGGAGCAACTCCTGTAAGACTTGGCCTTCCAGGGTGCTTGGGCGGTTTGAGCAGCTCAGAACTAATTGGCTACTTGACAGAGGCCCTGCAGGCGAAATGCTCTTCCGATTTCGGATGTCTGCCGTTTGTGTAATTGTAAACCAGCCTGTGTTTTGTCTTTCGTGGCAAATATGAACATATATTTTGAGCCCTAACTTTTCTGGGCACAAAGACCCTGCGATCCAGAATTAGTTTGAAACACTGCAGAAGGCGTGCCCCGCCTCTCTGAGCCTCATCATTCAACCCCCTTGAGCCTGCTCCCCTCGTGGTAAGAAATGAGTCAACGGTCTCTTCAGAGATCTCCAAATCGGCTAGTTGAGATTCTTCACACTTGTACTTATTGTTTACTGTTTTGAAAAATTGAAGTAGAGTTGACATATGATATGTTGGTTTCAGGCTGGTGCTCCTCACTTTTAAAGCCAGGCCCCTTAAGATAAATGTAGCACACAAACCTCATGCCTTTCCTTATTCATGTACTGGGCCTCCCAGGTGGTGCTAGTGGTGAAGAACCCACCTGCCAATGCAGATGTAGGAGACGCAGGTTCGATCCCTGAGTCGGGAAGACCCCCTGGAGGAAGGACATGGAAACCCACACCAGTATTCTTGCCTGGAGAATCCCATGGACAGAGGAGCCTGGCCAGCTACAGTCTGTCTGGGTACACAGATTTGGACACGACTGAAGTGACTCAGCACATAGCACATTCTTGCTTTCAAGTGATAAATGATTTTGTGCAATTTTATTTTAGTTTGCAGTGGCAGAGCGATAGCTTTTTTCATTTCCCAAATAAAAAGTTATAGAATTAAATGTACTCTTTATACGTGATTCTAATAAACATAGACCCTCCAGCCTCCCCTTCACCAATGCAGTGCTATTTAAAGTGCCTGTTTTGCAACCTTTTTGTTTCAGCTGCCTTGAGCTAAAGAATAGAAATTGAGATTAAGCATTTAGAAAGCTAGAGCCATTTGTCTGTCAAATAATGAAAAAATCGGAGGTTTTTACTTTCTTTGTCTCTTTTTATATTCTGTAGCTATATTTTAGTATCTCACAGGCTCTGTACTTTACAAAAGTCTCAGTCCGCAACATACTGGAAACCGGAAACAAACTGATTCTTACCAGGAATAAAGTACTGTCCTAATTGACAGAATCAGCAATGTATTTCCTCCATTAGCAGAATTCTCATTAATTCATCTTTCCACAAATGGTAACAAGGTCGTGTGTGTGTGTGTGTGTGTGCGCGCGCGCGGATGGGCTCCCTTCCCTCTAGTAACTTGTCCTGCTGCTTAACTTGTCCTGCTGCTGTGCTCAGTCGTGTCTGACTGTTTACGACCGTATGGACTGTAGTTTGCCAGGCTCTTGTGTCTATGGAATTTTCCAGGAAGATCACTGAAGTGGGTTGCTATTTCTTCCTGTGGTGGATCTTCCCAGCCCAGAGAGTCAGCCTACAGTTCCTGTGTCTCCTGCATTGGCAGGCAGATTCTTTACCTCCTGAGTCACCTGGGAAGCCCTTGACTTGCTTATTTCACTGCAGTTGTGATATACACCTGGCTGGACTTGTGTCCTGAGACACAGCAGTGTAGGTGAGAGGGGAGAATCGTGAGTGGCCTGTTTTTACCAGTAATCATGGTTTGAACCATGTTGAGAAACCGTTTTCTATCTAAATACGCTAGAGGAGTTGGAAAATAAGCAACATTTATGAAAACAGAACACTCCCAGATTGTTCTGAGCTGAAAGCAGAATCCCAGCTTTGGACTGGTCTCTGCCTTTGAGCCAGCAGTACTCATGTCTGAGGAAGGCTGTTAGAGTCTTTGAGGTTATTGACACTGAGAAACACGTCTCCATCTCCAGCCGCAGCCACCTCACCCCACTAAACCTCCAGGACCCTTACCTCCTTCAGCCGAGACCAGCCATCGCCTGGATTTCTCTCTCACACCCACTGTGACTGGCCTGCAATATATTGCCCAGGTGGGCCATCACACTGGGGACATTACAAGTTCAGGTGCAGGTATGGGTAGGGAACCAACCCTTCCAGCCTGTCTACACAGGCCAGTTCCTTCATCTCCTGGTCCCCTAGCCTGTATGGTAGTGCAAACAGAGTGTTTACCAGCCTATGTAGGGGATGCAACAGTTGAAATTGACTAAATCTTTGTGTTTTCTTATGTTTTTTGGCAACAACTACTAATCTCTGGACTACTTCCCCAAAGTAGGAGAATGGAAAGACAGTGCTTTCCCTAAATAGTAATAGCTCTAGTCTTGATCCAACTTCATTCCAGATCATTGTCAGTATTCATTAAAAACTGACAGATTACTTCCAGAGATTAGAGAAATTAATTTCCCATGATGAACTTCAGTTTCAGATCTGAGTTTGGTCTGTATCACCCCCCTCACTCTCTGAGATGGGATTTTCTAGCCTTTTTCTCAAGTCTTGGCCCCCTTTTCTTGTCTGATCCATAGGCAAATTTAATTATTTATGGCCAGTTTACTAGAACTTGTTATACTGGGGCCTGTGGGACAGATAATGAATAAACTCTGAAAATAATTCTTGGTTTCTCCCAGTGTCCATCAGGTTGAAAATTTTGTGGCCCATTTTGTAAATATTCAGCACAATGTGGGAGACGTTATTCCAGGCTTCGGGAATTCCAGGATAAATAAGGCTGTGCCTGCCTCAAGGAATTCACAGCCCAGTGGGAAGAAATCACTTTTTTCCCCATTAGGAAGCAGTGTGATAGTTGCCTTAATAATATGAAGTGCAAAGTGGTTAGCAGATCACAGACGAGCGAGTAGTTAATTGTTAGGAGATTTGGGAGTGTTGAGAGGATGGGGAGAGTGTGTGAAAAGAGTAAAACAAATGCTTTAGGTGACTTGACCTGGTTATTGAGGGAAATAAACATTTTCCAGAAAGAAAAAAAGACATTCCAGATCAAGTAAAACAACTTGGGCAAAGCCTCGAAGGCTTTAGAAACAAGCAAACGAGATTTATTCAGAGAAGTGTAAAAACTATGATGTGGCTGGTGTTGATATATGTATCTATCAGCAGCTGCTTCTAGATATCATTGTTTAAATGTGTGTGTGTGTGTGTGTGTGCAAGTCTCTCGGTTGTGACCAGGCTCCTTTTTCCATCAATTCCCCAGGCAAGAATACTGGAGTGGGTAGCCATTTCTTTCTCCAGGGGATCTTCCCGACCCAGGGATGGAACTGGGGTCTCCTGCATTGCAGGCAGATTCTTTACCATCTGAGCCACCAGGGAAGTCCTGTTATCGGTTAAGTGCTTTCTGCCTGTTATCACAGTCCACCTAAGTGCTAAGACATACATGCTGGGTACCAGTGACATAGAGGCAGCAGCGGGAGAAGGACAGATGGGAGCCTGTCACTTGTAGAAACTTACATGGGAAGGAAAAAGAGGGCCTTGCAAATACTGATCCCAAGGTCTTGCATTTATATAGAACAAATACAGAGACGTAAATCCAAATGTAACAGAGAAGTAAATCTGAGTATATTGCCTCTCTGGCTTTAAAAATATCTGGGTGTATTTGCTGAAGTGAATTGAAATCCAGTGAATATATGAGTGGAAGCCTCTAAATAGCAAACTCTGAATTTCTGACCTAGAAATTTCAGCAAATGTCAGCACAATAGGAAAGATAAGTAACTCAGAATAGGGAACTGGATGACCAATAAACAGGGAAGAGATACCCAAACTCATTAATCATCAGAAAATGCAAATTTCAAGAACAGATACTGTTTCTCACCCTTGAGATGGGTGAAATATTTTTTAAAATTCCATAATACTAAGTGTTGGAGATATTAAGGATAAACAGATATTCTCTCCCTTCCCTGGTATAATGTAAATTTCCTGGTATGAGTGTAAATTGGCACAATCACTTTGGAAAGCAGTTTTGTAATAACTAATAAGGTTTCAACACACATGTGGCCTATGACCCAACAATTTTATTTTAAAGAAAGTGCTTACATACTTAATGATCATGTACAGAGAATGACTGCAGTGCCAATTATAGCAAAAAACAAAAAAAAAAAAAAGAGAGATAAACCCAAATGTTCTTTATTAGGAAAATAGGTAAGTTACAGTGTATTTAAACAGCTGACTATTACACAATATTCAAAATGAATGAATCAGATTTATAAGAATAACCTGGGTAATTTTTACAAACATATCATTGGGTAAAAAAAGATTGCAGAAAAATATCAACTCTGTCATTAATGTAAAATTTTAAATGTACATCAGTGTTAAATTATTGATAGATTCATGTGTATACGTGGGGGCCAATAAAAGTATAAGGACGTGGATGGGAAGAGTAAAAATACTGGAGGGGTTTGGGTGCCCCCTCCGGGGGGACGGAAAAATACTGGAGGGTGGTGAATGGGAAGGAAAATAGGATTGAAGGGAACACAAAGAGGGGAGCTTTGCTGGGTGTGTGAAGTTTTCTTTAAAACAACAACAACAACAACAACAAACCCCGGGACTTCCCTGGTGGTTAGGACTTCACCTTCCAATGCAAGGGGTTTGACTCCTGGTGGGGGAGCTGAGATTCTCACATGCCTCCAGGCAAAAACCAACCAACCAGCAAAGCATAAAGCAAGCGATATTGTAAAAAATTCAACAAACACTTTAAGAAAGATTGACATCAAAAAAATCTTAAGCAGATAAGACCAGTTGTTAACATCGGAGTGCTGGGATATGTATTTTGTCATTTTCAGGGTTTTTCTGTCGTTTTGAAATATTTCATGAAACAATGGTGCTCAGTACACACTGGGCACTCTTTTGAGTGGATACTGTTCTTCTTATTTTTGATTGGGCTAGGTGGCTTGTGAGATTTTAGTTTCCCGACCAGGGATTGAACCCGGGGGCAACCACAGTAAAAGCACTGCGTCCTAACCACTGGACCACCAGGGTACTCCCTAGCAGGTGCTATTGTAGCTTCCTATCAGCAGCCAGCCCATTCCTCAGACTGCTCCAGCAGGGTCTTTGTAGGGCTCTGTCTTTGACAGGCCAGAAGACAGAGGGAATGAATAGAGGGAGGCCAAGAGAGCTGTATATCTTGTCCACTTTGACATTAAATTAACCCAGGTCATCAGTAGATGGATTGATTGTTGCCACGGGCACATCTGTGGGTGTTGCACCCTCCCCTGACACATCCCTCCCTCTGAAGGGTGAGGGGCTGCCCAGGAGTGGAAATGCCTCTTGTCTGCATCGCATTAGTACACACAGTAGGGGGAGGCCTAAAGGTACCAGTTTTGCAGAGTGTTTTCTGAATCTCCTTGAAAACAGCACTTTAATGTTATAAGATGCCCTCGAGCTAATGTAATAGGTAGATGCAGAGAAGAGTTATTTTGAGGGCCATAATTTGACTTAGTTATCTCAGGCGATCAAAGATTGTTTAACACCAGAAATAGCTGAGTAGAACAGCTGCTAAAACAGTGCTTTGTGTGGAAAATGATGAAAGGTTCAGTATTTTGACAGCCATTTCAGAGGGATGAGTAATAAGACTTCTAAGAAAATCCTGATTACTGCTTTTCGAGGGGGGAGGCTCTAGACTAGATTTCAGATTTCCCATTATCTAGTGTTCTCTGTGGACATAGAGTGCAGAAGCAGTGTTTTCTCTTTTCCAGAGTCTTGACTCCTTGCCTCAGTACAATTTAGGCAGCACAGTAAATATTTATGATTTAGGTCTTCTAAAAATATATAACTTGTCCTTTCATCAGACATGTGTTTAGGTCTTACCATGTTCCAAGCAGCGTTCGGGGTCTAGGGGCCCAAAGCCATCCATCAGACCTTGTTGTCATGGAGCTCCCAGCCTGGAAAGAGGAGAAGAAATGGAACAAGGCAAAATGTGCAACTGATTTTAAATAAATGCAATAGGTATTACAGGAGCAGAACTCAGAGGGAGATCAGGTTAGAAAGAGGTGGCGTGAGAGAATTAGGAGTTTGTCATTTGGGGTGGTGGGAGGTGGGCGTTCATGGACAAGTACACTATCCCAAGTGGAGGGAAAATCCTGGTCACTGTTACCAGGTGAATGGATATTTTTACATTTTTTATTTATTTCTTTTTCTTTTTAATAATTTTATTTATTTATTTTTGGCTATGCTAAGTCTTCATTGCTTCATGGACTTTTCTCTAGTTGCAGCAAGCAGGGGCCAGTAGATATGGATGTGCCTGTTAAGTGGAAGTGTTAGTAAGTCGTGTCTTGTGATCTCATGGACTGTAGCCTGCCAGGCTCTTCTGCCCAGGGATTCTCCAGGCAAAAATACTGGAGTGGGTTGCCATGCTCTCCTCCAGGGGATCTTCCTGACCCAGGGATCGAACCCAAGTCTGTTGCTTTGCAGGCAGGTTCTTTACCATCTGAGCCACCAGGGAAAGACAATGTGCCTGTTAGTGTTCATCTAAATCTTCATGGAATTGGTGGTGCCAGTTGTGAATGCACACACACAGTTGGTGAGCTGGCATCTAATCAGAAGCCCTCACTCCACTGGCATCCCCTTGAAGGCCACTCAATTTTCTTTCCCTCTGAGTGGTACCAGAGGGGTTTTAATTAGAATAGTGGATGGTATAGATGATTTGTAGTTAGGGACATTTGTGGTCAGGACATGTGGATGGGATTGGACCTTTTCAGAGGTCTTCTCTCCTTTCTGTCACAGAGTACAGAAGACTAGTGAGACATTAAGGATGGGGAAACTGAGGCTTGGAGGGGCTGGGTCTGGGAGGTGGCCCAGCCAGGACTGAAGAGCTCCAGAACCCGGACTTCCTCTGTGGACTGCTCTGCATGCCCTTGGAAGAATCTTTGTCTACCATGACCTTCTCTTAGAGGCTCGTTAAACCACAGAGGCTGGGCTTCCCTACTGGCTCAGACAGTAAAGAATCTGCCTACAACTCAGGAGATGCAGGTTTGATCCCTGGGTCAAGAACATCCGTGGTCAAGAAGGGAATGGTACCTCATTCTCGTATTCTTGCCTGGAGAATCCCATAGACAGAGGAGCCTGGTGGGCTACAGTCTATGGAGTTGCAAAGAGTCAGACATGGCTGAGCAACTGATACACACACACCACAGAGGCTCATCCTTGACTGTGAAGCCTGTGTGCCTTAGAAACAATGGATGTGCCACTTCCAGTATTTGGATTCTAGGAAAGGAGAAGTATTGCCACTGCTTGCCTATTATGAGTGATGGACTTGTATTTCTGGATCACATGTGTTTCTAGTTAACATAGAGAGCGATCCAGTTTAGCTGGCACTCCTTGCTTTTCCTATTAATACACTCTCACATCTGCAGATGACTGAAGAGTAATTAGAGGTCTGCAGTAAATTCTAGTCACAGAAGAGAACAAAAATGCACATGTGTGGTATTCTATGGAAAATGACTCCTCGGAAAACTCTGCAGACACTAAAGACTTGATTTTTGATGTATTTCATATAAGCCAGAGCGAACACATGAATTCATTTACCCTTTAGTGAAAGTGTGTGCCGGGGTCCAGCCTCAGCAGAGTCCGGGGATATCCTCAGGATGGACGACGTCGGCGAATGAAGAAAGATAGAGAAAGAGATAAGGAAAGACACGGGGTGACCAAGCTTCTTTGGTGAGCAAGGCCCATTTACTTTATTTTTCTCGGGGCTTTTATACCCTGAGTTGTACATACAGCAAGGTGAAAAATGCAGAGCCAACTCAACATTCCATCAGTATTAACTTTTATCAATACCAGGTTCTTTTCTGCAAGAGTCTTATTTTTTGTACATCATCTTCTGTCCCGGAGGCCTGTTGATATTCCATGACCTCTTTTTGATAAAGGTTGGTCAGCCAGAACAATAATTTTCCCTTAAAGTGTTTCTTCTTAAATTCTTAGCCTGCATCACCCTTAAAGTACAGAGTTACATTTTTGTGGAGCAAAGATTCAGGGGGTTACAGCAAAGAAAGAACTTATTAACTCAAAGTCTAATGTTGCTAATGCTAAGGCTATTACTTGTTTCTACTACGTCCTGACTATATGCACTCCCAGGAACACAGTGGATAAGGGATGTGAGAACTTGGCAGCAAGCATAGGCTCAACAATGTAGCAAGAGTCTGGATAAACCTGCCAAGTAAGCTAGAATGCTAACAGGGGGTTTGAAACACTCCTTTCATGCCAGGAGATTTATCAACTAGAGCCCTAAGTTAACTCTTTGGTCAGGGAAAGCTCCTGTTAATGTCAGAAGAGTTGGTGAAAGACATGAAATAGTAAGACAGACAGATTCTGTTTTGGGGGTAGATGCTCGAGCAGATCCAGGGAGTTCGTCGAGTCCTGAGGCCTTGCTTATCAGGACTCTTCCGCATGACCTTGTCATGGGTTCCAGGAGATTTATCAACTAGAGCCCTAAGTTAACTCTTTGGTCAGGGACAGCCCCCTGTTAATGTCAGAGGAGTTGATGAAAGGCATCAAATAGTAAGACAGACAGAATCTGGTTTGAGGGTAGATGCTCAAGCAAGTCCAGGGGGTCCCTTAGTCCTGATCTCGCCTTTGCCTGTCAGGCCTCTTCCTCATGGGCGGGATTCTCCATGCTGGCTCCTGGCATACAGTCCCATCAGCTGTGAAGAGCACCCACTCCACTTGTCCTCGCCAACAGCTGAAAGTATTGATTAATTTCCCAACTGGATAGGAAAAAGGGCTTTTCAATGTTCTCTCTTCGGTTAATGGTGGGGTTGAATATTTTCATATGTTTTACTGGTCATTTGGATTGTGTGTGTTTATGTGTGTAAATTGTCTACCTCATGGTCCCTGGGTCTTTCTTTTTGATTGAGGTGAATTTCCCCAATTCTCCCATAGACTTAAAGCACTTTATCTCTTGATACAGCATCATTATCAGGATCAATCTTTAGCAAATTGTCAAGCTGGCCATCTTTCTTTTTTTGTTCTTTTAAGTTTCCCCTTTCTTGGCCTTTCTCCTCCTTTTAGCTCATGATCCAACTTCTGCTCTGGTCACATGAAAATCCAGTGCTCTGCTGTTAGGCAAAGAGCTTCTGAAAATCACTGTTGAGAAAGAATGAATGTAACTCAGTGATTCCTCAACTTTCCATAAGAATGGTCCAGTGTAGTGTTTCCTTAAAGTTTCTGAGTTAGGTTGATTGACTGGGCCCTCTGTCCTTATATGGGCTGGAGGGCACTGAGTTTTTTAGTATTTCCAGGCTAGATTCTGGGAAAGGGAATGAAAAACATGATCCTCAAATATTCAAGGGACTGCATTGGTAAACGAAAGGTTGAGTTTCTTCTATTTTCACCTGGAATTATATTAATTTGGTGTTTGGAGGTCTTTGATCATCAAAATGGGAAAGATAATTATTTCTTCATTCATGCAGTTTGACAGGTAAAAATATTTAAAAACATGGGATGTAGGGTATAAAAGGGGGGACGAGAAGAAAGGGGACATTTCCCATGTATAATTCATGCCCCCATCCTTGTTCCCCTCTCTCCATCCCCTTTTGTCCATTTTTAAAAATTATTTTTAAATTTATTTTTAATTGGAGGATAATTGCTTTACAATGTTGTGTTGGTTTCTGCCATACAGCAGTGTGAATCTGCCATAAGTATACATGTATCCCCTCCCTCCTAACCTGCAACCCACGCCTCTAGATTGTCACAAAGTCCCTGGCTGAGCTTCCTGTGTTATACAACAGCTGTATAGCTATCTGTTTTACAAATGGTAATACATACGTTTCAGTGCCACTCTCTCAATTTGCCCCCCCCTTTCTCTGCTGCGTCGACAAGTCTATTTCCTAGGTCTGCATCTCTATTCCTGTCCTGCAAATAGGTTCATTGGTACTATTTTTCTAGATTTCATATATATTCGTTAATATATGATACTTGTTTTTCTTTTTCTGACTTACTTCACTTTCTATTGTAACAGGCTCTAGGTTCATCCACCTCAGTTCAGCTGACTCACATTCATTACTTTTTATGGCTGAGTACTATCTCTATTCCTGTCCTGCAAATAGGTTCATTGGTACTATTTTTCTAGATTTCATATATATTCGTTAATATATGATACTTGTTTTTCTTTTTCTGACTTACTTCACTTTCTATTGTAACAGGCTCTAGGTTCATCCACCTCAGTTCAGCTGACTCACATTCATTACTTTTTATGGCTGAGTACTATTCCATTGTATATATGTACCACAACTTCTTTATCCATTCATCTGTCAATGGACATCTAGGTTGCTTCCATGTTCTGGCTGTTATAAGTAGCACTGCAATATACTTTGGGATACGTGTGTCTTTTTGTATGATTTTTTTCAGGGTCTATGCACAGCAGTGGGATTGCTAGGTCATATGATAGTTTCAGCCCTAGTGTTTTAAGGAATCACCATACTGTTTCTCTATAGCGGCTCTATCAGTTTACATCCTCACCAGTAATGCAAGAGGATTTCCTTTTCTCCACATCCTCTCTAGCACGTATTGTTGGTGGATTTTTTGATGAAGGCCATTCTGACTGGTGTGAGGTTATAGCTCATTGTAGTTTCCATTTGTTTTTCTCTTATAGTGAGTGACGTTGAGCATCTTTTCATGTGTTTATTGGCCGTCTGTGTATCTTCTTTGGAGAAATGTCAGTTTAGGTCTTCTGCCCATTTTTTTGGTTGGGTTGTTTGTTTTTCTGATATTGAGCTGCATGAGCTGCTTGTATATTTTAGAGATCAATCCTTTGTCAGTTGCTTTATTTGCAATTATTTTATCCCATTCTGAGAGTTGTATTTTCATCTTGTTTATAATTTCTTTCGCTGTGCAAAAAGTTTTAAATTTAATTATGTCCCATTTGTTTATATTTCCATTACTCTAGGAGGTGGGTCAAAGAGGATCTTACTGAGGAGGTGGGTCAAAGAGGATCTTACTGAGATTTTTATCAAAGTGTTCTGAGTATTTTTTAAAAACTTTTTAAAAGTTTATTTTTAATTGAAGGATAATTTAAGGATAATATTGTGTTGATTTCTGCCATGCATCAATGTGAATCAGCTTTAGGTATATATATGCCCCCTCCCTCCTACCTCCTACCCCACCCCACCCCTCTAGGTTGTCACAGAGCCCCAGTTTGAGTTCCCTGAGTCATAGAGCAAATTCCCACCAGCTATCTGTTTTACATGTGGTAGTGTATATGTTTCCACGCTACTCTCTCTGTTCATCCTGCTCTCTCGTTCCCCCTGCCTTGGGTCCAAAAGTCTGTTCTCTGTGTCTGTTTCTCTATTGCTGCCCTTCAAATAGGTTCATCAGTACCATCTTTCTAGATTCCACATATATGTGTTAATACATGATTTTTTTTTCTCCTTCTGACTTACTTCACTCTGTATAAGAGGCTCTAGGTTCATCCACCTCATTAGAACTGACTCAAATGCATTTCTTTTTATGGCTGAGTAATATTCNTGTGTCTGTTTCTCTATTGCTGCCCTTCAAATAGGTTCATCAGTACCATCTTTCTAGATTCCACATATATGTGTTAATACATGATTTTTTTTTCTCCTTCTGACTTACTTCACTCTGTATAAGAGGCTCTAGGTTCATCCACCTCATTAGAACTGACTCAAATGCATTTCTTTTTATGGCTGAGTAATATTCCATTGTATATATGTGCCACAGCTTCTTTATCCATTCATCTGTTGACGGACATCTAGGTTGCTTCCATGTCTTAGCTATCTTAAATAGCGCTGCCATGAACATTGGGGTACATGTGTCTTTTTCAGTTATGGTTTTCTCAGGGTATATACCCCATAGAGGGATTGCTGAATCATTCAGTAGTTTTAGTCATAGTTTGTTAAGGAATCTCCATACCTGTCTTCCATAGTGGCTGTATCCATTTATATTCCCAGCAACAGTGCAAGCGGATTCCCTTTTCTTCACATATTCTCCAGCATTTATTGTTTGTAGATTGTTTTTTTGATGATGCCCATTCTGACTGTTGTGAGGTGATAGCTCATCGTAGTTTTGACTTGTATTTCTCTAATAAAGAGCATGTTGAGCATTTTTTCCGTATGTTTATTAGCCATCTAAATGTCTTTGGAGAAATGTCTGCTTAGGTCTTCTGCCCACTTTTTGATTGGGTTGTTTGTTTTGCTGGTATTGAGTTGCATGAGCCACTTGTGTATTTTGGAAATTAATCCTTTGTTATATCATTTGCCATTTTTCCCTCCCATTCTGAGTGTTGTCTTTTCACCTGTTTATAGTTTCCTTTGCTGTGCAAAAGCTTTTAAGTTTAATTAGGTCCTACTTGTTTATTTTTGTTTTTATTTNTGTATTTTGGAAATTAATCCTTTGTTATATCATTTGCCATTTTTCCCTCCCATTCTGAGTGTTGTCTTTTCACCTGTTTATAGTTTCCTTTGCTGTGCAAAAGCTTTTAAGTTTAATTAGGTCCTACTTGTTTATTTTTGTTTTTATTTTCTTTACTCTAGGAGATAGGTCATAAAGGATCTTGTGATTGATGTCATAGAGTATTCTGCCTATGTTTTCCTCTAAAAGTTTTGTAGTTTCTGGATTACACTTAGGTCTTTAATCTATTTTGTGTTTATCTTTGTGTATGATGTTAAGAAGTGTTCTAATGTCATTCTTTTACATGTAGCTGTCCAGTTTTCTAAGCATGGCTTATTGAAGAAGCTATCTTTTCTCCATTGTATATTCTTACCTCCTTTGTCAAAGATAAGGTGCCATAAGATGAGGTATGTGGGTTTATCTCTGGGCTTTCTATCTTGCTCCATTGATCTATATTTCTGTTTTTGTGCCAGTGCCATACTGTCTTGATGACTGTAGCTTTGTAGTCTGAAGTCAGGACGGTTGATTGCTCTAGCTTCATTTTCTTTCTCAAGATTGCTTTGGCTGTTCAGGGTCTTTTGTGTTTCCATACAAATTGTAGAATTTTTTGTTCTAGTTCCATGAAAAATGCCATTGGTAATTTGATAGGGATTGCACTGAATCTGTAGATTACTTTGGGTAGTATAGTCATTTTTATAATATTGATTCTTCCAGTCTAAGAACTGGAGAAGGAAATGGCAACCCACTCCAGTATTCTTGCCTGGAGAAGCCTGTGGACAGAGGAGCCCGGTGGGCTGGTGTCTATGGGGTCCCACAGAGTCGGACATGACTGAAGCGACTTAGCAGCAGCAGTCCAAGAACATGGTACATCTCTCCATCTGTTTGTGTCATTTCTTATTTCTTTGATCATTGTCTTCTAGTTTTCTGCATACAGGTCTTTGGTCTCCTTAAGTAAGCTTATTCCTAGGTATTTTTATTCATTTTGTTGCAATGGTGAATGGGGTCGTTTCCTTAATTTCTCTTTCTGAGTTTTCATTGTATATAGGAATGCAAGGGATTTCTGTGTATTAACTTTGCATTTTTCGACTTTACTAAATTCATTGATTAGCTCTAGGAAATTTCTGTTGTTATCTTTAGGATTTTTCTATGTATGCTGCTAAGTTGCTTCAGTCGTGTCCAGCTCTGTGCGACCTCATAGATGGCAGCCTGTGAGGCTCTGCCGTCCCTGGGACCCTCCAGCCAAGAACACTGGAGTGGGTTGCCATTTCCTTCTCCAATGCATGAAAGTGAAAAGTGAAAGTGAAGTCGCTCAGTCATGTCCGACTCTTCGCGACCCCATGGACTGTAGCCCACCAGGCTCCTCCGTCCATGGGATTTTCCATGCAAGAGTGCTGGAGTGGGGTGCCATTGCCTTCTCCGTTTCTATACTATGATGTCATCTACAAACAGTGAGAATTGTACTACTTCTTTTCCAACCTGGATTCCTTTTGTTTCTTTTTCTTCTCTGATGGCCACAGACTTCCAAAATATGTTGAATAACAGTGTTTTGCTTGTTTTAAACTCATGTTGTTTGCTTGTTGTGGAATTGTAAGAGTCTATCCAGAATATATCTCTGAATATAAACCCCTAATCAGACTTGATTTACAAATATTTTCTCCATTCCATGGGCTGCCTTTTGTGCTGTTTGTGTCTGCTGGTGCACAAACTTCTTCAATTTTCTGAAGTCTAATTTATCTATTTTTCCTTTTTGTCATTTATGCTTTTGTGTGATATTTAAAGTCATCGCCAAATCCTATGTCATGAAGCTTTTGTCCCATGTTTTCTTCTAAGAATTCTGTATCTTTAGCTTTTACATTTTTGTTGTTGATTCATTTTGAATTAACGTTTGTGTATGGTGAAAGGTGAGGGTCTGGTTTCATTCTTTTGCACGTGGATGTTCAGTTTTTTTCAGCACTGTCTGGGGAAAAGGCTGTGCTTTCCCCCATTGAACGGTCTTAGTACCCTTGTTGAAAGTCATTTGACTATACCTACAAAGGTTTGTTTCTGGGATCTCTGTTCTGTTGGTCTAAATGTCTATCCTTATGTCAGTATCACATCGTTTTGATTACTGTAATTTTGTAGAAGTTTTGAAATCAGGACGTGGTAGACCTCCAACTTTATTCTTCTTTTTAAAGATTGTTTTGGCTATTCAGGGTCCTTTGATATGCAGCTTCTTTTAATGCAGCTTAAATTCTCATTAACTGTTTTTTAATAGTGACACTATGTCATACTGACTTTGCTGTCAAAGGGCTTTTATTCACTTGGAAAAAAATATGAATAGTTTCTCTCAACCCCAAGTCCTCAGTCCTTGCCCAGAACTTCAAGGCTGCTGGGGAAACCTCACAGATTCTCCTGACTCATCCCCCACGTGAGTCAGCAGGTGTGGGTGTCCCAGTCTTGGCTGGCTCTCCACCACATCTCAACAAAATGATCCAGGCAGACACCGCACTTCCTAATTAAGCATCTCAGTCATACAGACAGCCTGAGCAGGGAGTTAGCACCCATCTCTATGTTCATTTCCTTCCTGGAATGGGTGTCAGGGGTCTTGGCACCTTCTGGGGCCTGGGGAAGGCTGGCAGTCATTTTTTCAGCATGTCTGTGTTGATTATCCCTGGAAACACAGTCTTGACTATCGAATTGCTCCAGAAATTTGGCGAATTTTCCCTCCTGTCATCTGCCTTTTTGCATCCTCGCCTCATTGCCATGGACACCTGACTCACTTCCTGGAGGATTTCTTTCATCCTGTCTGTAATGGCTCATCCTCTTGACACCCAGAATCCAGAGGAGACATTGACATTTACAACTGATGAAAGCCCTTGGCTGGGATCTAAGTACAGTCTTCCAGGCTTTGAACCAAAGCATAATCATTAAAAACTAACAACCACCATCGCTGATGCCCTCTGAGCTCCTGTTAGATTCTCCAGGTCGAGGTGCTCACAGTCTAGTGGAGGACAGAGACTGCTATAGTGCAAGTACCCACAGAGAGGATGGAGGGCACAGTGGTCCAGAGCTCCAGTCTCAAGTCACAGAGTCCTAGGTTCAAATCCCAACAACGTTACCTACTAGCTATGGACAAAATCCTGTGGCAGCCTGTGTCTTCATGTGCTCACACGTAACAACTAGGATCTTATTTAAAATTCACAGCACCCCAAGGAGGGAATTTCTATCATCTGCAAAGAAGGTGGGCTGAGCATCCATGACCTTGAAGGGCCCCCTCTTCTGTTTCTTGATCTCAGGCTAGCAGCTCCCCTTTCTCAAGCTGCTTGCTCAGACTGTGTTGGCTCTAGTGTCTGGCAGGCAGTGCTCTGAAAGCTGCTCTCCCCGGCACTAATAAATCACGAGGCAGTTTCAAGGGACCCACGCGAAATGGGGATGAAGCCTGAGGGACAGGATGAGACATCCTCTCCCCACCTGCTCCCACAGTCTGGGGCGGAAGCCAGACAATGTACAGCAGTTTCTGGGATTCGGTCTGCACCCCATCCACCCCAACAAGGACCCAATAAGACTGCTCTCCCCGGAGCCCCAGTGCCTGCCTTCCTGGGATGAAGGTGGGAGGTTCTTCTGGCTCCTAGACTGCTGTCTCAAGTTGGCTGGACAGAAAATTCTGAATCTCCCACTGAAACATATACCAGAGTCAGAGAAAATGTTAGAGCCCACACTTCTGCCCCGTCATTGCTCTTCTATCTTTACCTTCAGTTTTCTCCAGGCCACCAAAACACCGTTGCATCTAAAACCCCAGCCTCTCCGGAAAGGATTACCTGCTCCCTTGCCTTGGGTTTTTCTCTCCCTGCAAACTCTGGATAAACTGAAGTCTATACCTTCCACTGCAGTGCAATGATTCTCAGTGGGGTCCCGACAATCCATCAGCGGTTAGGGCATGTGCAGGGAATCCTATGGGCTTCCCAGGTGGCTCAGTGGTAAAGAATTCTGCCTGCTAAGCAGGAGATCCGGGTTCAATCCCTGGGTCTGAAAGATCCCCTGGAGAAGAAATGGCAACGTACTCCACTAGTCTTGCCTGGGAAATCCCATGGACAGAGGAGCCTGGTGGGCTACAGTCCAAAGGGTTGCAAAAGAGTCGGACACAACTTAGTGACTAAACAATAACAGCAAAGAATCTTATGGGGAGAGAGGAAAGAACTTCTACCTGTTTCCAGAGATTCAGACACATCCTGGCCAAATAGCAGAAGGAACCACCGGGGCTACTGGGGCTCGGGTGTAGCCCTTGGATACATAGCTGAGAAACAGCATATCTCAGAGACTCTATTTGCCTCTTTGGACTCTAAGCACTTAATGTGTGTCAACCTGGTCTCTCCAGCTCAGCTTGGGTTTCTCTGAGGGTAGCACTTTTACTTGTCCCTGCACACTTGGTCCTGGGACTTAGGGGCCGGAGTGAAGATCAGTAGGACACGGGCTCATGTGTGCAGACACACGTGCTCATGAAGACCCGCAGCAGAGACGAGTGCAAAGAGCTCTACTGTGGGGCGAGAGCTGGCTGCTAGGCTTGCCCTCAGGAGCGGTGCCCCGTGGGCAAGTTACTCGTCCTCTTGGCTGCCTGCTCATCTTATCAGAGGTCCCCTGTGGCCCTGGCTCTGCTCTGCTAGCTCAGCATCTCTCAGCTCCCTCAAATGGCTCCAGGCATCTGTCTACCCACCCCCGCTTGCCAACCTTGATGTCATTTTTGGTGTGACACTCATGGGGCACAGTGCCCAAGTGCAGTTGATAAACACACTGCAGAATTACACAGGCTGAGAACACAGGGCTACCCATGTCTTTCTGGCCCCAGGGAGGCTCGAGGTGCATCCCTGAGGCTGAAGCTGGGGTGGGGGCAGCATTGAAAGACTGAGGGTGGAGACACAGAGGTGGACAAGGCAGGACACGATGGAGCAGAGCTGGAGTGATGCAGTGCTGGATCTTGGAGGAGTGCGGGCTGAGGGCTGCCACCAGTAGGGACGCGCGGGTATGACCTGCTTAGAGCAGACGTAGCTTTCTCCCTGCCAATATGATGTCATTTCCTGCCTTCTGGCCAAGCAACTGTCCCCATCCTGGTGCCAACCCACAAACCCTCCCACCTTGCAAAGCACCGAGTTGATCACATGGCTTAGATCAGTACCGAGCCCACATCACAGTAGGAGAGCCTGCCAGCTTGGCAGTGAGACAAGCCTCTGAAGCCAGGATCTGAGTTCCAGCTGGCCTGGGGGCTGCACACACCCTGGGCTGGTAGAGCCCAGGCCCAACAGTGCATCAGAGTTTCAGACCCAGGCCTCACCGACAGCTGACAGGACCCCCGCCTTCAGAAGGCCCACCTTTGCTCCCAGCTGGGACCGGTTCATTAGGGACAAGCCTTCTTCTAAGGAGCATTTAGTCTTTGGTAGAATAATAATAAATATGACTGCAACCGGTTCTGTGCTGTGCTCCAAAGAGACTGAGGGGCTGGTTGTTGGAAGAAAGGGAGCCCACAGGAGGAACGACAGCTTGGGCAGGTGGGCTGGAGCAGGCAGACGACAGAGAGGATCGAAGACAGTCTCCCGTTTCCAGTCTGGAGCAAGGACTAGCTTTCCCCCTCCTATACCAAATGGGACAGCAAGTGCAGTGCTGGGAGCCCAGAGCTGCCCAGAGCTGGGGACTGGGTAGAAATGGTGCCGTGTTTGTCTGGCACAATCGCTGTTTCCACTCCTGATTATCTCATCAGGTTAGATCATGCTTGTCCTCAGTCGTGCCTGACTCTTTGTGACCCTTTTGGACTATAGCCCTTCAGGCTTTTCTGTCCGTGGGATTTTTCGGACCAGAATACTGGAGTGGGTTGCCGTTTCCTCCTCCAGAGGATCTTCCCGACCCAGGGATCAAGCCCACATCTCCTGTGTCTTCTACACTGCAGGCAGATGCTTTACCTGCTGAGCCATTGGGAAAGCCCATTTCATCAGGTAATGGGGTTGTAATTTCCAGTAATTATCACACAGCTCCAAGTGCATACCTGGTCTTGGCAAGACAGTGTAGGGCACAGTGCCCAGGGTGCCTCTGAAGAAAGTTCAGGACAAAAAAGGGATCGTGATTAACATCTTAGGGGCATATTGCTGACCTGCAGTGGATTCCAGACCAGCTGGAGAACCACATGGTGTAGGAGCAAATGCAAGCAGCCTGGGTGACTGATGCAAAACACACCGTCATGAGAGCTCTGCCAGTAAACCCGAGGCCCGAGCCTACTCCCAGATTCTGGTGGTTGCTATCATACAGTCGTCAGATCATCAATGCTGGCGCTCAGCTCTCTGGATCAGAAAGCATANATTCCAGACCAGCTGGAGAACCACATGGTGTAGGAGCAAATGCAAGCAGCCTGGGTGACTGATGCAAAACACACCGTCATGAGAGCTCTGCCAGTAAACCCGAGGCCCGAGCCTACTCCCAGATTCTGGTGGTTGCTATCATACAGTCGTCAGATCATCAATGCTGGCGCTCAGCTCTCTGGATCAGAAAGCATACGGGGCTGCACACCCTGAGTTCTCACTCTGGCTCTGCCCTCAGTGCTCAGGGACTTGGGCCAGAGCTCAGCTCCCCTCCTTAGTGGGGGCACTAGGCGGCCTCTTGGTTTTTTTTCAGGACTGTCATTGTTTAGCTGCTAACTTGTGTCCGACTCTTTTGTGACTCCATGGACTGTGGCCCACCAGGCTGCTCTGTCCATGGGATTTCCCAGGCAAGAATAGTGGCGTGGGCTGAGACCCATGGACTGTAGCCTGCCATTTCCTCCTCTATGGGATCTTCCAGACTCAGGGACTGAACCTGCATCTCCTGCTTGGCAGGTGGATTTGTTACCACTGAGCCACCTGGGAAGCGCCTTTTCAGAACTAGAGGAGGGTTCCCCTTCATAACCCCAAAGAGGCGGATGGCCCAGGGCTAGCCCTCCTCTACGGCAGCAGGAGGAGATTGACTTTTGGCCCCTTCCTTCTGCAGCAGACACTTCTTCCCCGTTTCATGCCCCTCCCCTGACCTATTCTGCCCTTGCCAGTCTCTCCATCACAAGCTCTATCTCTGGACTTCCACTCTCTGTGGTCAAGCCGGGCTCTGCCTCTCTAAGCATGAACAGATGCCTTAAGCTCTGTACCTCTATTTCCTCTTCTGTAAAATAGGAATAATGTGAATTCCCACTTCAGGAAGTGGTTGAGCTAGTTAATTGGGGGAATGAACATTTAAGGACTTAGGGCAGTGAGACAGTGAGTGTCCAGCTCTTTGCGACCCTATGGACTGTAACTAGCCAGGCTCCTCTGGTCCATGGAATTCTCCAGGCAAGAATACCAGACTGGGTTGCCATTTCCTTCTCCAGTGCAGTGCAGAACATAGAATAAATGCTCAGTCAACAAGGCAAACCTGGTTGTTGCTATTGTTACAAAGCCGTTTCTCCCCCTGCGTCTTCGTTCACGTCTAGGCTTGTTCTGACTCTGAGATGCACAGACTCAAGATTCTGGCCTCTCAAGCTCAGAAAGGACTTTGGAGCCACGAAGTGCCTGAATCCCCTCTAGAATCCTACAGGCTCATCTAGACTGCTGTGTATAGGCTCATGACCTTGACCACAGCCGAAACCTGCAGGGAGCACTGCTTTTCCCAGCCCCCTTCCCTCTACCTGACCTTCCCCCTTAACCCAGCTCAAGCGTTACTCAGGGTCCCCTAGCTCTATTTGTTGTGGCTGCAGCATGGGAGTCATGGTTCCTTGAAACCCTATGGAGGTGATCCTGGGCCTCGCGACTCACAGCCTTGAGGGCTTCCGGGTGGGGAGGGCAGGGCCATCCCTGCAGCCCTCTCCTCCTCTGAACTTCACAGCAGCTTCCCACCCACCCCATCTGCTGCCTCCTAGCATTGCCGAAAATCATCTCCGGAAAGAGTGGGAAGAAGAAATCTGCTTTGAATGAGGCCCCAGTGAACAGTCTCAGATAATTCGGGGGCCCAAAAGGACCTTATTTATCCTCCTCCATATTATAGAGAGGAGAATGGAAGCCCAGGGAAGCTGAGCCACCTGCTCGTGGTCACAGTATAACTACAGGAGAGCCAGATCCCTGAGGGCAGGATGCCAGCTCATCTCCTCCAGTGTCATTCAGTGATTCAGTGGGCAGTGGAAATTTATTGGGAATCTTCTCTGCATCAGATCCTGGACTCAGGGTAAATATGTAAGGGCTTTTCTCTAGGAGCTTAGAGTCTAGAGGGAGGAGAGTCAGGCCAGTATATAACCACAGGACAAAGAGATAGAATGGTCTAGGGAGGGGGATGCTTCAGGCCCAAGGAAGCATCGAGGAAGGGGGAACCAGGAGGGTTCAGAGAGGAGGTGATGGTGCTCAAGCTGTGACTTCATAGGTGAGAAGAGATTCCACCAGGCTTTCAAACAGAATGAGGGCACTTTAGGAGCTGATGGGTCCTAATGGCACAGTGTCTCATTCACAAAGCTGGGGGTAGACCCTCAAATTCACAGCTTCACTGTGGCCTCAGTTTTCCGGGGACCACTGCCAGCCACAGTCTCTTTCAACCAAGCAGCCCGAACCTTTGGGGAAATGCATAGAATCGTATATTTGCCCCATGCTTGGTTATTTTGATTCTCAAATAGGTGTTTGTAATAACCTTTGTAATTTGGCAACGATACTTTTTGGAGCCGCATCCTGTATTCATTAACTTGTGAACTTATGACACAGTTATTGCCTAGGCCATGATCCTGGTCTGGCTGTCCATTTCAGCCACCATGGTTTCCTGCTGGGTCCCTGCCGAAAGATCCAAGGGCTTTTGGGATCCTTTTTCATTATAAGTTATTACAAAATATTGAATATAGTTTCCTGTGCTTTATAGTAGGTCTTTGCTTTTCATCTATTTTATATACATAGTAGTGTGTTCATCTGTTAATCCCAAATTCCAAATTTATCTCTTCTCCCCTTTCCCCGTTGGTAACCATCTGTTTGTTTTCTGTATCTGTAAGTCCATTTCTGTTTCTTAATTAAGTTTATTTGTATCATTTTTATCAGACTCTGCATATAAGTGATATCATCCGACGTTTGTCTTTCTCTGTCTGACTTCACTTAACATGATAATCTGTGGGTTAATCCATGCTGCTGCAAAGACATTATTTCATTCTTTTTATCTGGCTGAGTAATATTTCATTATATATATATATATATATATATATATATATATGTATATATACTACATCTTTATCCATTCATCTGTTGATGGATACTTAGGTTGCTTCTATGTCTTGGCTACTGCAAATAGTGCTACTGTGAACACTGGGGGGCATGTGTCTTTTCAAATTAGAGTTTTCATGTTTTCTGGATATATGCCCAAGAATGAGATTGCTGGATCATATGATAACACTATTTTTGGCTTTTTAAAGGAAACTCCATACTGTTTTTCACAGTGGTATTCCAATTTACCTTACCATCAATAGGGCAAGAGGGTTCCCTTCTCTATACACACTCCCCAGCATTTGTGATTTGTAGACTTTTTTGATGGGGCTTCCCAGGTGGCACTAGTGGTAAAGAATCCACCTGCAATGCAGGAGCCGAAGGAGATGTGGGTTCGATCCCTGGGTTGGGAAGATGCCCTGGAGGAGGACACGGCAGCTCCCTTCAGTATTCTTGCCTGGGAGATCCCATAGACAGAGGAGCCTGGTGGGCTGCAGTCCATAGGGTTGCAAGAAGTCAGACCTGACTGAAGTGACTTAGCATACACATGTGGACTTTTTGATGATGACCATTTTGACTGGAATGAGGTGATACCTCATTGTAGCTCTGATTTGCATTTCTTCAATGATTAGCAATGTTGAGCATCTTTCATGTGCCTGCATGTCTTCATTGGAGAAATGTCTGTTTAGGTCTTCTGCTTATTTTTTTATTGAATTCTTTGTCTATATATATATATGGGCTTCCATCGTAGCTCAATCGGTAAAGAATCTGCCTGTAGTGCTGGAGATCCAGGTTCGATTCCTGGGTTGGGAAGATCATCTGGAAAAGGAAGTGGCAACCCACTGCAGAGTTCTTGCCTGGATAAGTGTCTGGACAGAGGAGCCTGGCTGGCTACAGTCTGTGGAGTCACAAGAGTCGGACACGACTTAGCAACTAAATCATTATATATATCTGTGTGTGTTTCGTGTGTGTGTGTATATAGTGAGCTATATAAGCTGTTTGTATGTTTTGGAAATATATTCCCATTTTGAGGATGAAGGAAACAGAGGCACAAAGAGGCTAAGCAATTTGCTTATAAGTAATGGAGACAAAAGTGAACCCAGATGGCCTTGAACTTAATCACTGTGTAGGACAGCCTTAGGGACATTTTAGTGAATTCCGTTTCTATTCTTTTTTTTGGTGCATGAATGTATTAAAGACTATATATTAATGAAAATGGTATTGTATTTTGGTCAAATTTATAACCTTTTTTTTCAGTTAATATCATTGGCTAATATTCTAAATCATTATTTTTAATGGCTGCATGGTATTCCATGAATGAGTGAATACTATAATTCACTCCCAACAATCCCTCGTTTTGGATGTTTTTAGGTTACTCTCAGTTTCTCATTATTCTAACAGTTCTGTTAGGTGGTCTATGAACACAAGGATTTCCTAGCATTAACTAGTTGCTATGCACAGGGATGGAATTGTTGGTCCAGGGGGTTGCAGAACCATAAGTCTTTGACACACATTCCTCACCTCCAGCAGCACCTGAGAAGTGCTGGCTTCCCAGCCCTGTGGGGGGATAAACTCTGGGAGTGGAGTGAAATCTGGGTTGGAAAGAGAAGAAATGGAGCAACAGTTGCTGAGTGCATGGGTAGAAGGGAAGGACCTTTTGCAGGCAGCCGGAGAGGGGGGCTGAGTCTGTGGAAGTAGCTCCGTGGGGCTTGGCAATGAGGGAGGTGAGCATTCAGAGCAGTAAACCCTTCTCTACATCGTACTGTTAAAAACACCCCATAGCATTTAGGCTGACATCACAGTTTCTTAGGAAATACACAGGTTGTATATTTACTTGGGGAGGATGAAAAGAGCAGAGTGTTTTTTCTTGACTACCACCCAGGAATGACTATTAATGACTGAGTGATATTTCAGTGTTGGTGTGTAACCAGGCTCAGCTGGGTTCAGCCCATGGCCTGTGTTCCAGCACGTGGGAAGTGTCAACAAAGTGATACAGACCCCAGAAGTTCTGGAGTGCAGGACTGAGGGCTCGGAGATGGGGGCCCTTGGGAGAGAGTCTGGGGCTTAAGCTAGGCTGGGCAGGGTGGGTGGGATGACAGCTAAGAAAGAGCCTTCTTGTCCAGGTCCCTTGAGTCCACATCTGGGCTTTAGTCCTGTCCTACTGTGAAAGCTTGATTAAGTATCTCAGCCTCCTGCTTCTACTGATCACCTCATCAGTGAATGGTGACAATAGCCATTGTGAGGATTATCCGAGATAATAGGTGTGCTGGCCCACGCTAGGTTCTCAGCAAGCCCTGCAGGCTCTTATTTCTTGATTAGTGGGTATGTCTGTGAGGGCAGAGAGGTTCAGGGCCCTGTATAGAAAGCAGAGATATTCCAGTCCTGATTAAAGAAGAGGGTGAATCTAGGTGAGAAATTTGGGCCTCTGGACCTGAGGGAAGAAAGAGGAAACTGTCGGATCAGGAATGGAGAAGGAGAACTCAAGTCCGTGGGCTGGGAAGGCCATCCCCTGGTCAGTGGTTGTGACCCAGCTCAGAGCCTTGCTGCCCATCCTCGGGTTCTGTGGACCATGCCCTCCCCACAGCCATGCGGGCTTGAGTAGTTAGGGGTGTTCCCTGGAGAGGGGAGAATGTTCTTCCTCGGCTCCCACCCGCAAGGCAGCTTCCCCCAACCCCTGCCATCTCCGGCTCCCACACAGCCCCTATGAGATTCCACTTCCGTGTCTTGGCATCCTGGCTCTGGGTGAGCGGAAGTGCTGGGTGTCAGGGTGTGAGGCTGGCAGATGCGGTTGGGGGTGGGGTAACATCAAGTCCAATCATCCCCCTTCCAACTCTCCTCCCCTGTCTCACCTGTGAGAACAAATAAAGCCGCATTCTAATTAGGCAGGATCTGGGGATGGGCGAAAACTCTATTCCCTCAGCTCATCCTCAGCTCATTCATGATTCTCTGCTTCCTGAGAAAGCCTGGACCACGTGAGATTCTCCGAGGCTCAAACCACGTGGGCGAGGGATGGTCTCTTCCTTGGCAAGTGGGACAGAGGCTTCGTCATGGGGTCTTTTGCTAGGCTTCTGCTGTCGGGCACATGACGAGCAGCTTCACCCGCTCAGCTGTGCACCCAGCACCAGGATGTGGGGCTTCCGGCCCCCTCAGGGCTGTGCCTCCTCCTCCTGCCACCCAGGATTGCTCTCGGGAAACGTGTCCCATCACTGCTGTGTGCTGACTGTTCCAGACCGCTCGCCGGGGAGGCTGCGGGGGCGGCTGGCAAACCCGGCGGTGCAGGAGGCAGCTGGGGCCTGCCAGTGCCTGTCTTTTCTGGAAGCCCACGCACGCAGCTTCCGGCTGGTCTGCAGGGCACATATTTCCTGTTTGGAAGGAGCAGCTTTGTGCCTCTGCCAGGATGAGGTGCAGAGGGGAAAAAAGGGCAAGGGCCAGGCTGGACTTGTGTATCCCCTGGGCAGGCAGCACAGGGCAGGAAGGTCACAGACGATCCTACGATGTGACCTTGAGGCAGCCATCTGTCTTTTAAGCTACAAACAAAATTCTCTGTGCAAGACCCCGGCTCATTGCGGCTGGGCTTTGGAAGGCACCATGGGATCAGCACCTTGATCTGTAGCTATGGTGTATTCTTCAGGTCAGTGTTTCAATTAGTCTGTTCTCTTTGAGCTCACGCTGACCTTTGGTGGAAAGAGGCTACTACTTGGTTTCAGGTGTGCAGGCTGTACATGGCTCCAGTGCGACTATGTAAGGAGATCCCTATCATAGCACAGGGACTGTAGATTTATGCATTTATTATGACAGTTATCCAACAGATGGCAGTCAAGTGTCTTGAGGAAGGGCTCCCTTTATCTCATTTGCACACAGGCACTGTGTGGGCTAACGGTAACCCTGCTGAAAGGTCAGAGAGAAATAGTTCTAGGGAGAATTTTATAAGAGATAATATGCCAAACAGGTAAGCCAAAAGCTAACTCCAGAGCTGGGGCAGGCCATCTCTAGTCCACATTTCTCCCATGCTGCTCAGGAAGAGCGATGAACTCAGCTTGCCAGCTCCTCCTCCAACTTGACCTTCCCCTTTCTTCCCATCTCTGCTCCCTGCTCGTTCACAACCAGGCAGTGAGCTGAAAAACACATGGCCAAAGTTTGCAGAACTGGACCTGCCATCATCCCCACCTTCAGGAACCCCCAGATTAAACTAGCCCCTCTTCTCAATTGGACTCAAAGGAATGGCAGCTTCAGCCCAGTCACACAGCACTGTAAGGGGTGGGGAAAACGGAGCACCATTCATGGTCCTTTTCACTCCCCACCCCGACAGAGAAAGGGCAGTCATTCTCCAACCTTCAAAGCCCTAAGCTGTTTAGCTAGCAGCAAAAGTGAAAGTCAAGTCACGTCTGACTCTTTTCGACCCCATGGACTGTAGCCTGCCAGGCTCCTCCATCCATGGAATTTTCTAGGCAAGAGTACTGGAGTGAGCTATCATTTCCTTCTCCAGGAAATCTTCCCCACCCAGGGATCGAACCCAGGTCTCCCACATTGCAAGCAGATGCTTTTACTGTCTGAGCCACCAGGGAAGCTAGCAGTGAGGATGCGCTATGATCATCCTGTAAGTAACTGACTCCCCTGCACCATGTAGCACTGCTCCCATCGAGGCCCCGGAGAGCAGAGTGGTCTGCAGCCCTCTGTCCAGAAACACACAGGATGGTGCACAAGACGACACAGAGCAGGGGATGGCCACACCTGGCCTGTCACCTGTCTTTGTGTGGACTGTGAGCCCAGAAAGGCATTTACATATTTTGGAGGATTGAGAGGAAATCAAAACAAGAAGAGTATTTCATGACACAGGAAAGTTCTGCAAAGTTCAAACGTCCATGTCCACAAATAAAGTTTCCTTGGAACGCAGCCGGGCCCATTTGCTTATGTAGCCTTTACACAGGACTGTGGGCTGCTGCTTGGTGCTGCAGCAGCAGAGCTTAGTAATTGCAATAGACCAAGAGTCCTGCAAGGCCGAGAATATTTAATATCAGGCACTCACAGAAAGATGTTGCCAGCCCCTAGTCAAGAGCATGAGAGCGCATGAAGTATTCTGGATGCAGCCCTGGATTTGGAGACAAGAGACCTGGTTTGAGCCTTGCTGACATTTAGCAGCTGAGTGTCGTTGCTCTCTGAGCCTCAGTTTCCTCATCTGTCAGGGGGAATGTCCTCACTACCTGCCCACCTCATGTGGCCCTTGCATGGATCACTGTGGGAATGTTTAGTGTTATTTGCCCAAGAAGCTGGGTCATTCTGGCCCCTTCTTTCCACCTTTCTTCTCATTGTCTTTCTCCAGGCAGCCTTGCTCCCTTGGCCTCTGGGGCGGGGTTTTTTTATTGGCTCTCCCCCTTTCCCTGTGGCTGAAACACCCACCTGTGACCAGAATGGAAAGTCTGTGCTTGTTGAAACTCTGATTGCCGGAAGTTGGGGGGCTCTCATGCGACCACTCAAGAAGAAGCCTTGCTGTACCATGCTGGCCATTTGCCACCTGTGAGGGGATGAAGCCCTGCTTTTATATGTTTATCACAACTCAGGATGGATGCTGGGCCTTGGGCTTTGCTTGGAAAATGGCTAATCAGATACTATGGGGTTCTGCCTGAAGAGGAAATATGGGGAAAAGAGAACAGTTAAAGAAACAAACTTCATTGTCTGTCTATGGGGCGTTTAAAGAATGGATTTAAAAGGCAGCTCTTGGCCCCTCCTCAGTGTGATCAAAAGCCATACGCTCTCCATTCAGCCAGCACATGGGGGCCCAGGGCCTTGTCCTGCTGCAGAAAGTCCCACAGAGCTTAGGACAATCTAGGTTTATTTCAGAATTGACTCCCCTCGCATCCTGTTCATCTGGCTTCCTGACCCCTGGGCATCAGCCGCTGGTCACCTCACCTGGAAAGGCCTGGAAGTGTCCTCTGGCCCATTGGTCCCTGACCCTTGGCTTGTCACCCCTGTTCCTTCACTTTGGCCCTGGTTCTCTGCTTCCCTGGGCTTTCCCAGGACTAGGCTGTGTGTTCCCTAAGCTCTTGGTGGGCTCCTGCTTCCCCGGCCTCATCTTTGTGGCCCTGGTTGCCTTTCCCACCCTCTGAGATGCCTCCCTGTCCTCCTGGCTTCCCTCCACAGTCGGCGAGGCTGCCCCTCCTGGTCAAACGTCGTGGACTTGCAGACCGCAGAGGGCCTCAGTGCTCTCACACCCCTCGCCTCTGCCCTTTTCTCCAGTGCCCCTGACGTACTCAGTGGGACTCTCATATGTGCCCAGCACTGTGCTGGGGGCTGTGAGATGTCTCCCCACCTATGTGCTTGGCACAGAGTGAGCGCCTAGGTGTCTCTGGAGATGGGAACTCACTCCCCCAAGGGTATCCCAGTCCTTATTGAAGAGCCCTAGATACTAGAAAACGTTTCTTTTGGTGACCACCAAATCCCTCTTTATACTTCATCCCACTAATTCAAATTCTGCCCTCTGGAATGACTCAGAGTGTCTGTACTCCAACAAACATCCCCCAGTCCCCTTGTCCTTTCTCCTGCGTCACTGTGCCCAGTTCCCTTTGGGGTCATGTTGCCCCTCTGATGCTCAGCAGAGGCCTTCAGAGCCTCTCTCTGTCCCCATGCCATCTTGGTACCACCAGCCCGGCAGAGAGGTCTTGTCTCTTTGTGAACCCTGACTGCACCTGAGAAAGGATATGAATCAAAGCCAGTGGCTCTCAGAGGCCCAACCAGCCAGAGGAGGAAAGAACCACCCCTGATGGAGGCCTCTAGCCCTGGAGGATGACCAAGAGCAGGATCTGCTGATGACCCACGTGATGAAGGGTCCCTGGAAGGCAGCCATGTTAACAGGCTCCCCAGGGAGCCTAAATGTGGCCCAAGTTTCAAGTCACTGAGCCAGGGTTTGCCTGTCTGAACGCTTCTGAAGGCCTGGCTCTGTTTTCCATCTTGGAAGTATCTTTGTGGTGAAGCAAGAGGGGGTGGGAACCTGAGAACACCTGTCCTACTGGAGCTTACATCTGGGGATGAGGATTGGAGGGCCTTCTCTCTCTTGGATGCATTTCACCAAGTAGAGACTGAGGAGGAAAAGAGAAGACATTGCTCCCTCGGAGCTCAAGGACCTCAGCCGGTCAAAGGTCAACCCTCAGGACCATGTGGGTGGTAGTCCTCCACGGATCCCCTGCAGAACTCAGCATTGTGCCATCTTTAGAGGGTAGCCCTGTGCTACTGGACAGGCCTCACGATGCGAAGGGAGAAAACTGGTTTTGTTCTCACCTCCATACCTCAGTCCTTTGCCCTGAGCAACTTCACCAGACTTTGAGATTTAGGAAATTCAGTTAGCTTTTCAATATACTCAGTGAGACTCTCATATGTGCCCAGCACTGTGCTAGGAACTGTGAGAGAAAACCATATGAGACAAGGAAGTCCTGCTCCCAGTCCTCTTTTAAGTTCTTGAGGAACTTAGAAGTCTCACCCGCAGGAAACAGCAAACAGAACAAGGAGGAGATGAAACTGGGAAACCATTGACATGCAGAGCTGAGGAGCACGGGGAGAAAGGCCTCTGGGGCCCGAGACACTGAGAAAGGTCCAGGGAGGAGGCAGGCAGAGGGGCCAGGACTTGGACCTCAATTAAATACCTTTTATTGGTACTAGGCATGTTCATGTGTATGTGCTAAGTTGCTTCAGTAATGTCTGACCCTTTGCAACCCTATGGACTACAGCCTGCCAGGCTTCTCTGTCCATGGGATTTTCCAGGCAACCCACTGGAGTGGGTTGCTGTGCCCTCCTTCAGGGGATCTCTCCAACCCAGGGATCGAACCCATGTCTCTTATGTCTCCTGCATTGGCAGGTGGGTTCTTTATACTAGTGCCAACTGGGAAACCCATATATTGGGCATAAGACATCTAAAAAAGAGATTCTGGAACATGAAAATAGAAAGCTATGGCAGCAAGGGGAAAGATAAGGAAAAGTTGCCTCAGCTCTTAGAATTGTTGGCCCACAAAGAAAATCTAGAGGAATCTCCCTTTTGCAGCACAGAGCAACTCTTGGCTTTCACTCCCCACTCTAAGGCAAGATCTGGTTGGGAAGATTTGGGCATGGCTTAACATGTTGTCAAGTTTACATTGAGCACCACCCCCTCTTGAGGCCACGGCCAAAACTGAAGCATTTTGGGGTTACAGAGAATGGATTTCTGTTCAATAAATGGAGCAAGATACAGGAAGCAGATATAGGTCTTTAAATGAAGTAACATCAAAATGTGTATTTGCTGGCTCTTATTGGTTCCTTTGGTCTTTGCATTGGTTATGGCCTTGCCAATTTATATATAAATTTGGTTTTTATTTGCATAATCAGTTTTCTCCAATGAATTTTTATAATGTGACGTGGTGTAAAGAACAGATTGGCAAAAATAGTGTAGAGGCAGTGGGCCCAGCTGGAGTCATTTCAGTATCCAGGGGAGATACGCTGGTGGGTTGGTTGCATTTGGGTTGATTCATGCATCCCAAGGCAACAAGTTAGTAGATGAAAACAGAAGGCACCTCTACCTCTGATTTGTGCTCTGCATGCACAAATCAGCAATGTTCAGCAATGACCTCTTAAACCCAAGTCAGGTGACTTGAGTCTTGCTCAGTTATTGACAGTAGCGGTGACAATTCATGTGCTGCTGGAAAGAAGGGTGGATGGTGTGGTAGCTACTTTGAGGCCTCTGTTCTTCTCTCCTTAGGACCTGAATGAGCTGACACTTTCTCTGTCTTCATTTCCAGGTAACAAGTATGAAGTCAGAGTGTACACTGGTGATGTCATTGGTGCGGGGACTGATGCTGACGTCTTCATCAATATCTTTGGAGAGTATGGAGACACAGGTAATAGATTTAAACTCTTCTCAAGCCTTTCCCGGAACTTCTTAAGTGGGCTGTTTCCCACCCTCCGGGCAGAGGAAGGCAACTCCAGGCTCCTCTAGGCTCTTCTCTTGAGCCTCTCTCTCCTTCTCGTCATGGCCTTCCTCAGGCAGCATGGTGCCCATTGCGTCATTTATATGAGTGACATGTTTTCAGAATAAGCTGTCCTTGGCTTTTGAATTGATTTTAAATCATCCCACATCCTAGAATAGACCCAAGCTCCACATTTCCAGGGGATTCATTCTCACTTGCTCTATCTCCCTAAGCTCCACGCCCATCTTGAATTATATTTGGGGATGTGACTGGGCATGGCATGACTCACTGTAGCAGTTTGGGGCAGACAAGAATGGGGCAGGGGGAGAAATTGCTCTTGGCCTCATAGGTGGACCAGGAACTGAGGGCACAGACCCAGCTGTAGGTGCTGGAAGGAGGTTCAGCCAGTAGAGCTACTGAGACAGGTGGTTTGCTCCTGCTTCTGCCCATTTAAAGGGATACCATAGGAGTCAGAAAAGCTTCAGAGACACGGATTTTGGACATACTCTATTAAACAATTTAAAATGCATTGCTGGATTATAAGAAAAAAAGAGAAATATCCCGGTGTCAGAAATGAGAGAATTTAAAACCAAAGTATTAGCTATAAACCGATGCTCTGAATCTTAGAAGAAGGAAACCTTCATGTTCAACAATCTATAGGATGAATTTCCATACACATTTGGGGTCAGAAAATGATATTTTGGCTTTGTATGAGGCAAAATATGCAAAAAAGCCAGGATCCCTAGAAGTTCACAGGAATATCTTCAGTGAAAAAAGACTAGGGAAAAAAAATTGCTCCTCAGTAGAGTAAACTTATTTCTGTAAGAACTCTAGATTGAAAAAACAGTTGCTGGGGAATTGATAATTTAGGCTTATATACATACGGGCTTGAGGTGTCATTTTACACTGCACATGTGATTTGGGAACACTTCCCTTCAGGAACAGAAAATTTGTTCCATGCCAGTGGTTTAGTTGCTAAGTCTTGTCCGACTCTTGCAATCCCATGGACTGTAGACTGCATCTCTTGCATTGGCAGGCAGATTCTTTACATTGAGCCACATGGGAAGCCCCCTATGACAAATATAGGAAGCAGAAATATAGGAACTGAAAATACAGTTACTAAATACAAACACTCAGTGGGTGGGTTAAACAACACAATTAGAAATTGTTGAATAGATAATTAGTGAACTGTAGAAAAATATAAACAAAATATGCAGATGTGACAGAAACATAAAGGGTTGAAAAATACCAGTAAGAGGTCATGAGATGTGGAGGAGGGAATACGCCCTGGTATGTTGAACAAGCATTTTGAAAACAGAATAAACAGAATAGCCGAGAGGAAATATTTGAGGAGATAATGGCTGATCACATTTTTTTCAGAATTAAGCAAAGATATGAATTTTCAGATTAAAGTAACAAAAAGCATTGACCAGAATAAACAAGAACAGATCTTCATTTAGATACATTATGGTGACACCAAAGGCCAAGAGAAAGATCTTAGAAGTAACCAGATTTGGTGGATTATCTTCTGTAGAAACAATTAGATTGATAGCAAATTCTCAGCAGCAGCCTATAGAGGATATAAGTTCATGGGATAATATTTTCAATCCTCTGGGAATTCCCTGGGTTCCAGTAGTTAGGACTCCATGCCCTTACCGTGAGGGCCTGGGTTCAATCCCTGGTCAGGGAACGAAGATTCCACAATCTCACAAGCTGTATGGTGTAGCCAAACCTAGAATTCTGTACTCAATTATTCCAGAATGAGGGCAAAATTAATGGATTTCCCAGCAAACAAAGAGAAATAACACTTCCCACCCAAAGACACATGCTTAAACATGAGTTTTTCATTGACTCATGCTTAAACTCCTGAAGAATATACTTTAAGAAAAAGAAAATTGTACCCAGAAGAAATGTGTGAGATCCAAGAAATAAAGGTGAGCCAAAAAATGATAATTATGTTAACAAATTTAAGGAAGCATTAACTGTACAAAATGATAATATTAATAACTATTATTAAGATATGAGAAAATATGGACCCTAAACACTAAAACACAGTGATATTTGAGAAAGAAAGGATATAATAAGAATTAAAAACATAACTTGGTTGCAGTCCATTTGCTGACCCCAGGGAATAATTAACTTTGGACTTTGATACATCAAGTATGCAGATTAAAATTGTAAAAGTAAGTACTCCAAAGAGAAATGCATAAGTTCTAAACCAGGAGAGAAAATGAAAGGGGATAAAGACTCAATCAATCCAATAGAAGTCAGGAAATGAAGAAAGGAAAAGCATGCTAATAGCAAAATGTAAGATAAATGTGTAAATAATACAATAAATAGAAATAAACTAATTCATCCACCTAAGAATAAATGTTCTCATATTCAATTAAAAGAAATAAAATCCAGCTTAAATATATGATACATAAATTTCTGAGAATATATAAAATGAAATTAAGTATACCAGGAACATATAGTCTACAGGAAAGAAGCTGGTGTAGCTATATTAATATCCATCAAATTAAACTTTCAGACAAAACACTTCATTAGAAATAAGTATCAGAATGACAAAAAGAGCAATTAACCTGGAAGATAGGATAATTCTGAACTTGTATAGATTTAGCAACGTATTTTCAATACATGTGAAGCAAAAAGTAATAAAATTCTTGGAGAAACTTGACAAGTACATAATCATAGTGGAAGATTTTAATACAATACTCTCAATAATTGATAAGTCAAATAGATAAAAATTTAGTATGGCTGCATATTTTAACAATGGTGAATAACCTTGGTCTAATAGAAGTATGTAGATCCTAAATCCAGTGGGTAGAGAATACACATTCTTTTCAATCACATAATGACCAATGCAAATGAATCAATAACATAGAGACAACATTCTCTGATCATAAATCAATAAAATTAGAAGAAACTCCAAACTTTTACCCCATTTAGAAACAAAATTTAATTTTCAAAAAAATGAATGATCATCTATAAAATCCAGGAGAATTGAAAAAATCATTAGAACCATGAGAAGGTTTAATAGAGGTGCTGGATAGGATTAATACAAAAATATTAATAAAACAGTAAGCAAACATGTTATTTAAAAATATATGATTTATACCAGCATTTGGTATCTAAGAAAAACTCTGGAAAAAATAAAAATTTCTACTTAAAAAATGCAAGAATACCTAAAAAATGGAAAAATATATTATACTCGTGGATGAGAAAAGACTTAAACTCAGTAAGATGTCTAAATTTCTCATTATTCTATAAGTGTGATGCAGTTTCAGTCAAATTCCCAAAAGGCAATATTCCACAGCTTAAGCTGCTATTAAATTCATGCCCACATAGGGCTAAGTATTGCCAGGGCAATTTTGAATAATGAAACTAATATTGACAATATTAATAATACCAAATACTAAAATATTCAAATCCCCCAAAACTACAACAGAGTGATATGTATAGAAGGATAAACAAATAAACCAAAAGAATAAAGAGTCTAGAAATACACAGAGAGTGGCACTATAAATCTGGGCAGAAAGGATGAAATATTTAATTGCTGGTGTTAAAACAGTTGTCTAACCATGTGAGAAAAGATAAAAGTCAATCTTTTTACCTTTCACCAAACACAAAAAAAAGTTCCAGATGGGCTAGAGATTTAAATGTGAAAAAGCAAACTATGACTTTTTAGAAGAAGCTTTAAGAGTGTGTCTTTTAAAAATCTCAGTTTAGGATAGAGTTTCTTGAACAATTCACTAAGAGCACAAACAACAAAGGGAAATATTGATAAAGTCCATTAAAACAAGAAAAATCTGTATGAAAAAAGGAAAGACAAAGAAAAGGAAAGACCATAGACAAAGGGAAGACAATAGAAAAATATAATAAAGTATATGAACAGGAAAATTATGGACAAGCAAAGCCTGAGTGGCCAATATATATATATGATCCAATCTCAAAATATATATATATATATGAACATCTTTCAGTTTTTTCAAATAGGCAAAGGAATGCAAATTAAAACCATAATAAGACACCATTGTACACACATGAAACAAAAGTTTAAATATATGTGTTGACAATGATTATGGGGAATGGGAACCCACAAAGGCTGCTGGTGATAGTAGTACAGCCATCTCTGAAGGTGATTTTGCAATTGCTAATACACTAAAGATGAGCACATCTCAATATCCAGAAGCTCTGTAGGTGTCCAGTCAGATCAGTTCTTACAAATGTATGGCAGAAGGTCAGTACTAGAGAGTCCAGTTCAGTGCTATTTACAATAGCAATCAAACAGAAACAACCCAAATGTGAAAGAATGAACACATAATCGTGTTTTCTTCATTCAGTGACTGTTATACGGCAGTTGGATGAATTTGGTTACTAGCATCAACAGAGTAATCTCAAAGGAGTGATATTAACTTAAGAAAAGTAAGTTGCACCAGCGTGTGTGATGATAGGATGATGGTAACACGAGCAACAGTAGGAATCTCAGCCCCTAACATGGCACCTACCTACCACACTCTGGGCACCACCCTAAGGGCTTTGCACACATTCATTCAGTTAATCCTTGAAACAGCTCCTATGAGGTGGAGTCCCTATCATTCCCACAGTACAGACAAGGAACTTAAGACAGAACCATGTTCACTATGATGTTATTTATGTACATTTCTAAAACATGCAAAAATAGTATATGTTCTTTATGGATACATACATGCACAAACAAAAATTCATGAAAATAATGGATGCCAGTTGATGATACTGTTTGCTTGTGGCAGGGTGTGACAGGTGAAGGAATGGACTATGAGGCTTTAGACCTACCTGTTATATTTAATTTCCTTTAAAAAAGAGAAAGGCCTAAGTTAATTAAACAAAATGTTAATATCTGTTACACCTCTTATGGGCTTCCCTGGTGGCTCAGAGATTAAAGCGTCTGCCTGCAATGAAGGAGACCTGGGTTTGATCCCTGGGTCAGGAAGATCTGGGTTCGATCCCTGGGTCAGGAAGATCCCCTGGAGAAGGAAATGGCAAACCACTCCAGTATTCTTGCCTGGAGAATCCTATGGACGGAGGAGCCTGGTGGGCTACAGTCCACAGGGTTGCAAAGAGTCAGACACGACTGAGGGACTTCACTTTCACACCTCTTATATCTGAGTGGGGGGTATATGGATGTCTAATATTTTCTATATGTGTGAGTTGTGGCAATCTAAAATTTAGAAAAATTTAAGGAATCAACTTTTAGAAAAGAAAAAAAAACTGTATGGATAAGCAAAACTCTGGTGCTTAGATGGGCTGGTAAGGGTTAACATGACTGGTAAACTTGGGAAGGTGATCATGGAAAACGGAAAACTAGAAGGAACAGGTTGGCTCAAGCCCTAACTATGTGCTTAATACCTGTGTGACTTTTGGCAAGTTGTTTCACTTCTCCAAGTCTCAGTTTCATCAGCTGCAAGACAAAGTTAATAATACTTTCCTCTTAGATTGTGACAAGGGAGTAAGTGAAGGGGCAGGGGGAGTTAAACATGCAGCAGAGTCTGGTGATAGTTATCATAGCCGTTTTCCAGAGGAGGCAAGCCTAAGGCAGCCTGCCGGCTGATGTCAGGGTCCCAGCCACAGCCTGTAGACCAATGACTGCGGTTGTGCTCCTTGTTCAGGAAAAGTAGATTTCCTTGTTCAGGTAAAGCAAGGCAGGGCCTTAGGCCCAGGGACTGGGGTGCAAGTGGGTTTGCTAGGGTGGGGGCCCTGGGCTAAGGCAGAACTCAAACCCAGTTATGGGTCCTGGGCACAGGCCACACACAAGGTGAGCCTCGGCCTTGACTGGCAGCTGGAGGGATTTAAGAAACCTATAAGTCAAGGCTATGGTATTTCCTGTGGTCATGTTTGGATGTGAGAATTGGACTGTGAAGAAGGCTGAGTGCTGTTGGGTTTGCTAGGGTGGGGGCCCTGGGCTAAGGCAGAACTCAAACCCAGTTATGGGTCCTGGGCACAGGCCACACACAAGGTGAGCCTCGGCCTTGACTGGCAGCTGGAGGGATTTAAGAAACCTATAAGTCAAGGCTATGGTATTTCCTGTGGTCATGTTTGGATGTGAGAATTGGACTGTGAAGAAGGCTGAGTGCTGCAGAATTGATGCTTTTGAACTGTGGTGTTGGAGAAGACTCTTGAGAGTCCCTTGGACTGCAAGGGGATCCAACCAGTCCATTCTGAAGAAGATCAGCCCTGGGATTTCTTTGGAAGGAATGATGCTAAAGCTGAAACTCCAGTACTTTGGCCACCTCATGTGAAGAGTTGACTCATTGGAAAAGACTCTGATGCTGGGAGGGATTGGGGGCAGGAGGAGAAGGGGACGACCGAGGATGAGATGGCTGGATGGCATCACTGACTCGATGGATGTCAGTCTGAGTGAACTCTGGGAGTTGGTGATGGACAGGGAGGCCTGGCGTGCTGCGATTCATGGGGTCGCAAAGAGTTGGGCACGACTGAACGACTGAACAGAACTGAACTGAACTGAGAGGTCTTGAGGTGAAGCTACCCTTTTAAAAAAAATAATAAGTTCTATTCTTTAGAGTAGTTTTAGGTTCACAGCCAAATCGAGTGGAAGTACAGAGTGTCCACGTACTGCCTGTCCCCACCCACAGCCTTCCACGTGGTGACTTTTGAGACCATTCTGCAGTGGGCAGCCCATTCAAGTTTGGAGCCGGTTCTCTCTCCTCCTCTGGTCTCCTTTGTACGAATAACTGTCTTGTGTGTCTGTGCATACAGGTGAGCGCAGGCTGGAGAATGAAAAGGACAACTTTGAAAAGGGGGCTGAAGACAAGTTCATGCTGGATGCCCCCGACCTGNCCACGTGGTGACTTTTGAGACCATTCTGCAGTGGGCAGCCCATTCAAGTTTGGAGCCGGTTCTCTCTCCTCCTCTGGTCTCCTTTGTACGAATAACTGTCTTGTGTGTCTGTGCATACAGGTGAGCGCAGGCTGGAGAATGAAAAGGACAACTTTGAAAAGGGGGCTGAAGACAAGTTCATGCTGGATGCCCCCGACCTGGGGCAGCTCATGAAGATCAATGTTGGCCACAACAACAAGGGGGCGTCTGCGGGCTGGTTCCTGTCCAAGGTGGGTTCAGCTGCCTGTCTGTGGTCCCTTGGCCTGGGAAGGGGGAGTTCTGGCTCCTCAGAGGCTGCACTTCAGACCTGGATTCCTCTTTAGGTCCATCAGCCTCTACCCTTCTACCTAAGCCCCCGGCCAGCCATGCTGCTCTTCCCATAGCCTCCCAGGCCTTGCCTGCGCTGCCTATCACCTTCCCAGAAGGATGGCTTCTCTCCTCTGCATCCGTCCAGGGTCTTCCCTCCTGCAGGGCTCTGTCACTAAGCCTTCCCTGACTCTGGCCACCAGAACCACTCCCTCCCATGAGCGTCTATAACTCTGCTGGCTTGTAGCATTCATTTCACCTTAATCATAAGCTACCTTGTGACTTATCTCGGGTCGTTGCTTTGTACCTCAAACTTCTGGATCTCAGGTCCTCAAAATTTTATCCACCCAGGACAAAGTTAAGAGTCAAGAAGAAAGCAAAAAGGCTTCTGAGAAGCTGAGATATATCTGACTCAAAGTTCACAAGAAGAGCTTATGCCCCAGGTACTACCTTGCCCTACCCTGATTTTGAAGGCAAGACCCCTCAGAATCTCACTCAGTCTAGTGCTTGCTTATAATCCCTTCTAGCAAACTTGCTACCCATAATTTTAAACCTATACAGCAGAAAATTAGAGGTAAAAAGAGACACTGAAATTGGTGGGGTTATTGAGAACTGTAATGGAAAGTCAGAGAAGACAGAAAAAGTCAAAAGAATATTGAACGGTCATGGAAATCTGAGGTCCTTTAGAAAATGGGCTACCAGCCTTGGCATGTGCTTTCCTTAGTCATGAGGCTATCCACACCTCTCAGCTCATCCCAGAACGACAAGAAAAAAATGGATGTGTAACATATTTTGAAAAATATTTTGAAAAGGTCTTACTGCTTAAAACTGAATTTAAACACCCTTGGATTTAAAATAATCTGACTACTGAGAATGAGGCTGTCTGATAGTTGAGGTTTTGTTACTCCTTAATTTCATATACCATGCTGTAGCAGTTAGGAACGTGCTTGACTGCAAGGATCAGAAATTGAGGTGCAATCAAGGGCGTATTTTTCTCATCTCACATGAAATCCAGATGTGGCCAGCTCAGGGCTGGTGCAGCAGCTTCCTGAGAGCTGCGGTCTCGCTGAGTCACCATCCTCAGCACAGTGGCTTTCATTCTCCAGCTTGTCTCACGATCACATGTTGGCTGTTGAACCTCTAGGCATCTTATCTGTGTTCCAGGCAGGAATAAAAGTGAAGACCAAAGGGGAAGGACTTTTTCTTGTGGCATGCCTTGCCTTGTTTTGAGAGAAACATAACCCTCTTTGGAACCTCTGCCTGTGTTGTGGGGCCACCCTAGCTGTACTGGAAATTGGGACTTCAAGTAGGTTTTCCAGCCGTTATGGCAGAAGTAGGCTAAGGTGATTGGAAAGGGTGTTGAGTAAGAATCCTGGAGTATCTGCCACATGTATCTCCGTAACGAGCCTGAAAGTTCCTTGAGGGCACCTCCCCAGCTCTTGGCATGGGACACAGTGCTGAATCGGCAAAGCAAGGAATGGCCAAGTTTTTTTGGAAAGAGGGGGCTTCCTGGCTGTAAGAGCAGCCAGCCTGATTCTGAATAGTGTTCCCAGAGGTTAAGTGGAGCAGCTGCTTGGATTGGAGAAGAAATGGGGCAGGAGTCCAGAACCTAGAGAGCCAATGTCCAGGCAGAAGTGTGCTCAGCACAGAGGAGGCGGTGTGCTTCATGACCTCAGCAGAAAGGGGCACAGAGAGATACCTTGAAGTCCAGTGCCTTCATCCTGGGAAAGAAGATTGTCAAAGCGAAAATGCAGGAGTAGCTGAGGGAGCTGCAAAGTGCACCCGAGGGCCTGAGGGTGACCTTGACATAGTAGTTGCAGCTGTACCTCGTGAGGTCAGGTTCCTTCTTGGTCACCTGGACCCTCACCCCTTGTGCTTCCTGAAGCTTTGTGAAGGAGGTGGTTCACACACTGAAACATGTCCTTTTGTCATCTTCAGGATCAATGGAAAGGGAAGCTTGACAAGGTGTGAGATATAGGGTAAGAACACTTTTCCTTTCAAATGCTGAAAATCTTGTTCCGTTACCTTTTGAAATTTGACATGGAAGCCGCACAGCTTTTGTTTCTTCCTGGACGGCCTCTTTTGTAGGGTTTTTGTTTCAGCTAGGATGCCTATAGGACTTTTTCTTTTTATTTATAATTTAAAAGTCTTGCCAGATAATGTCTAGGAGTAAGGTCTTTGTTAGTTCATTCATCTCCCCTTACCCCCTCTCCCGTCCCCTTCCTTCCCTCCCTCCTTCCTTTGTTTTTAAAAGAAAAGTGAAGTCGCTTAGTTGTGTCCGACTCTTTGGGATTCCATGGACTGTAGCTGCCAGGCTCCTCTGTCCACGGCATTTCCCAGGCAAGAATACTGGAGTGGGTTGCTGTTTCCTTCTCCAGGGGATCTTCCTGACCCAGGGATCGAACTTGGGTCTCCCGCATTGCAGGCAGACTCTTTATGCATTGCAGGCAGACTCTTTATCGTCTGAGGCACCAGGGAATCTTGTTTTTAACTCCTCTGTAACGTGATGAGACTTTTCTATGATGCCTAGGATATTTTTTGTTTGTTTGTTTATAGCTCAGAAAAGAGATCTAGTAAATATACTAAGAGATCAGAAAGTATACTAGATTCTCGCTTGGATGGCTTTATTCTGATCTTTTCTTCAGGAAACAATTATCCATTTACTGGATCTCCACTCTCTGTTTTCAAAAGCTCTCAGCTTCCCTTTTATTCTTTTCATCTCTGTTTTCTTTGCAATCCATAAGAACTTGTCAAATTCCCTCACTCCTTATTGACTTGCTTTTTCATACCACCAGTTCCATTTCTTTCTCCTATAAATATGCATTTTAATTCTGAATGTTTCTTCAAATTATTTTTTCTTGTCACAAAAGTAATATATATATTCATTGTAAAAAGTTTAGGAAATACGAATAAGCAAAAATAAAATAATCTGAACTACCATAATTTTCCACCCAAAAGTAACCAGTGTTCATGTTTTCATATATATCCTCCAGGCATTTTTCTGTGAATTAATACACATATGTCATTTAAAATAATGGGGTCCTAATAAGCACAATGTCTTGCAAACTGCTTTGTCTTCATTTTCAAGTGTAATATACATATTTCCTCATGCTATTTAAATAGAATAATATTGATATTTCACAATGCAGCTTTTAATGACTATAATACTTCACTACCCAGATATACCATGAAGTATTAAACCAATTCCTCTTTGTTGAACATTTCAATCTTTTCCCTCAAACTTATTGAGGAAATAAACTGTGCTATGACAGACATTCTCATAGCTTATTTGCATACATATTTATGATTACTTCCTACAGTTAACTCCTAGGAGATACTTCAAGGTCATGCAGAATTGTAAGAATACTGATGAGTTTGCTGCTCTACAGGTTTGCTTTCCTTGATATGTTTCCTCATGTGATCTGGTTCTCTTTTCATTTCTGTGTCTCAATTTCTGCTTTGCAAGTAAGATCATCTCTATCATTCTTCTAGATTTCATGTGTAAGCGATATTATTTGATGTTTGTTTCTCTCTTTCTGACCTACTGGAGCTTTTCTGTGAGGACATACAGGACCCTGCGGGAGGGCGGCCAAGCTGGTCTCCAGTCTAGCCTCCCAACTCCCAAGTAAATCCATCTCTGTCTTCAAAACTCAGCAGTTTGAGCCCAGAGGAAGGCCAAACTCACTAGCGTTGCTCTGTTCTTATTTGCTCTGCAGTAAATACCTCCAAGGGAAGATACTTGGCTGGTGAAATTTTAGCACTTTCAAGTTCATATGTGTATAATACCACCTCCTTCTCATTCTACCCCTAAAGGTTTTGGTGCGTGCCTGTCCAGTTGTTTTGTGATCTACATTATTTTAAGTGTTTAAACACTGCTGACTGCTTGCAAGCAGTGCACAAGCTGTGGTTTTTGATAAAAACCAGTGCTAATTCCGGATGACCTGAGACCGTCCCTACAGAGCGATCCACCTTATCTTTCCTTGTGGATGATTTGTAGCTACCATTTGGTTTTAGTATTTTTCTTTCCTTTTTTTTTTTTTTTTTTTGAAGTGCGATTGGAGAAGAAAAGAGTTAGAGTGGGAAGGGAAAGTGTGGTAAATTCTGAGTTGAAGGAGACATGTGTATTCAAACCCAAATTGGGGTTTGTGGATGTATTTGCAAAATGACAGTCAAGGGTCTATTTCCTGACTGTGAATCAGAACATAACTGTGTTGGAACCCCCTTTAAAGGCTTCCATGGTATATGTTAACCAGTGAAGCTAGTAGAGAACGAAATGATGATTTCACAGTTATGGACTATATCCTACCAGGCTCCTCTGTCCATGGAATTTTCCAGGCAAGAGTACTGGAGTGGGTTGCCATTTCCTTCTCCAGGGGATCTTCCCGATGCAGGGACTGAACCCTGGTCTCCTGCACTGCAGGCAGTCGCTTTACCCTCTGAGCCACCAGGGAAGCCACCTGGAAGTGCAGAGACCTTAGCAATAAACGGACTGCTAGGAAAGTCCCTGACATCAAGTTATTTCCTAACAGAAAATCATTAACAGAATTTTCAAATTATTTAGAATTTTAATCCCGTGATCTTATTATGTTGCTGTATTGGTAAAATTGGTAATGACTGTAATATACTTTTGAGAGTTCAAAAAATGCTCACCAATTTTAGAAATCTGGTTTCTGTCTAATTTTCACTACCTATAGTGAATTTAGAATATGAAGATAATTCTACGTATCATCAAAATGATTTTTGAGTCAATTAACGTTTCTCACTTATTTTGAGTTTAGGGTCATCCCTCTCCGGACATTGGAGACATCCATCATAAGATAGTTTACTATTCTTCCATTAGAGGTTCAGTCATAAAACTATGTCCAACTCAAGTTGCCTGAAGTGAGCAGGAACAGCCTTTGGTTCTTTTTTTAATTAAAAAAATTTTTATAGTGATAAGGTGTCCTATAATCAATATATCTCATTTTATTCTGTTAGTGCAATTTCTGCATCTGAGTTTGAAGAGTCCTTACAGAACTTTCTTACTAAACTTTCCATAAGAACAGGATTTTTAAAAGGAGGATTTATTTTTGGTAAAATAATTTATATGAACACTCACCTTACAGAAGTTATTTCATTGATCACTTGGAGGACTATGTGAAATGCACATAAAATGCTATGTAAATGGCTGTGGCTGGATGTTTATTACCTGGGTGGGGGTTATGCTGGTCTCTCTGCTTATGTTTGAATTTTTTCTAATATAATATATTGCATTAAATGGGTAAATAGTTTCTTTTTGAGATGTTGAAGATGTTATAAAATTAGATTGTGACAGTGGTTGTACACAGTTTTGTAAATTTACCAAAAGCCATTGAGTTGTACCATTAGAGTGAGTGGATTTTCTGTCATGTTAATTACACCATCATAACATTGTTAAAAAATGAAATGGGTCCAGACAAAAATTAATTTGGTGAAAACAAACCAGTGCTGTTTGGCAGGCTTTAACACCATTGTTAATACTCTATAATTACATTTGGGCCTTAGGAAGCATCACTAAGATCAAAGCTAGTGGAGGTGATGGAATTCCAGTTGAGCTATTTCAATAAATAGTTTCTTTTTGAGATGTTGAAGATGTTATAAAATTAGATTGTGACAGTGGTTGTACACAGTTTTGTAAATTTACCAAAAGCCATTGAGTTGTACCATTAGAGTGAGTGGATTTTCTGTCATGTTAATTACACCATCATAACATTGTTAAAAAATGAAATGGGTCCAGACAAAAATTAATTTGGTGAAAACAAACCAGTGCTGTTTGGCAGGCTTTAACAGCATTGTTAATACTCTATAATTACATTTGGGCCTTAGGAAGCATCACTAAGATCAAAGCTAGTGGAGGTGATGGAATTCCAGTTGAGCTATTTCAAATCCTAAAAGATGATGCTGTTAAGTACTGCAGTCAATATGTCACCAAATTTGGAAAACTCAGCAGTGGCCACAGGACTGGAAAAGGTCAGTTTTCATTACAATCCCAAAGACAGGCAATACCAAAGAATGTTCAAATTACTGCCCAAATTGCACTCACCTTACACGCTAACAAAGTAATGCTCAAAATTCTCCAAGCCAGGCTTCAACCGTGAAATTCTAGGTGTTCAAGCTGGATTTAGAAAAGGAACCAGAGATCAAATTGCCAATATCTGCTGGATCATCAAAAAAGCAAGAGAGTTCCAGAAAATCATCTATTTCTGCTTTATTGACTATGCCAAAGCCTTTGACTGTGTGGATCACAATAAACTGTGGAAAATTGTGAAAGAGATGGGAATACCAAACCACCTTACCTGCCTCCTGAGAAATCTGTATGCAGGTCAGGAAGCAATAGTTAGAACTGGACATGGATCAACAGACTGGTTCCAAATCAGGAAAGGGATATGTCAAGGCTGTATATCGTCACCCTGATAATTTAACTTATATGCAGAGTATATCATACAAAAATGCTGGGCTGAAAGAAGCACAAGCTGGAATCAGGATTGCCAAGAGAAATATCAATAACCTCAGATACCCAATGACACCAAACTTATGGCAGAATGTGAAGAACTAAAGACCTTCTTGATGAAAGTGAAAGAGGAGAGTGAAAAAGTTGGCTTAAAGCTCAACATTCAGAAAACTAAGATCATGGCATCTGGTCCCATCACTTCATGGCAAATAGATGGGGAAACAATGGAAACAGTGAGAGACTTTATTTTCTTGGGCTCCAAAATCACTGCAGCCATGAAATTAAAAGACACTTGCTCCTTGGAAGAAAAGCTATGACCAACCTAGACAGCATATTAAAAAACAGAGACATTACTTTGCTGACAAAGGTCCATCTAGTCAAAGCTATGGTTTTTCCAGTAGTCATGTATGGATGTGAGAGTTGGACTATAAGGAAAGCTGAGCACCGAAGAATTGATGCTTTTGAACTGTGGTGTTGGAGAAGACTCTTGAGAGTCCCTTGGACCACAGGGAGATCCAACCAGTCCATCCTAAAGGAGATCAGTCCAGAATATTCATTGGAAGGACTGATGCTGAAGCTGAAACTCCAATTCTCTGGTCACCTGATGCTAAGAACTGATTCCTTGGAAAAGACCCTGATGCTGGGAAAGATTGATGTCAGTAGAAGAACAGGACAACAGAGGATGAGATGGTTGGAGGGCATCACCAACTCAATGGACACAAGTTTGAGCAAGCTCCAGAAGTTGATGATGGACAGGGAAGCCTGATGTGTTGCAGTCCATGGGGTTGTGAAGAGTCAGACACAACTGATCCAGTGAAATGAATTATATGAGTGTATTTTTTTTTTTACTTAGAAATATATTGTAACAATATTATCTTCAATACATGATTTTCTATAATTGGAGAGTAATGGAATGTTTTATTTATGTGATTTGCCTTCCTTTCGCAGAATGAAAAGAATAGTGAGAATGCTTATAAGGCGCTGATGGAGGAACTGGAGGAATGTCAAGCTTTAGCGTTAGGGCATCTTTTTGGAAATTTAAAATGGAAAATTATGATGGAAGAAGTACTGAAGCTTTTAAAAAAGCTTCTTATTTGAATGAATTAATTATTAAGAAATATGCAGTAATAGTAGAGTTTCCATATACTTCTCACTCAGCTTTCCCTAACATTAACATCTAATATAATGAAGGTACATTTGTCAAACCGGGAAATTAATATCACTATAATGGTAAAAAAAATGCACCTGCCAATGCAGTAGACACACGAGACATGGGTTCTGTCCCTGGGTGGAGAAGATTCCCTGGAGAAGGAACTGACAACCCACTCCAGGATTCTTGCCTGGGAAATCGCATGGACAGAGCAGCCTGGTGGGCTACAGTCCATGGGGTTGCAAAGAGTTGGGCATGACTGAACACACACACACACACAAAACCAATATTAACAGACAAATATATTAATAATAGACTTTAATAGACCACTTTTGCTGATTGTCAAAAAATTCTTCACAAAGTTTATTTTTATGGATGTGTACTAGCTCTCTAATGCTGAGTATTTAAATAGTTTGAAAACTGGCTTTAACAAATAACTCGGTAGTGAATGTCTTGGAGCATAAATCTTTGTACACGTTTTGTATAGCTCACTAATCTACATACCTGGAACTTGAATAGTCAATCCGAAAGTATCAACATGCTTAATGGTAATCATTCAGTTCAGTTCAGTTCAGTCGCTCAGTCGTATCCGACTCTTTGCAACCCCATGATTTTCATAAAGACTGTATTTTGTTGCATTCTATTAAGCAAGTCAGTTTCTTGTGGGGCTTCCCTGGTGGCTCAGATGGTAATGAATCCTCCTGCAATGCGGGAGACCTGAGTTCAAACCCTGGCTTGGGAAGATCACCTGGAGGAGGGCATGGCAACTCACTCCAGTACTCTTGCCCAGAGAATCCCCATGGACAGAGGAGGCTGGTAGGCTACAGTCTATGGGTCGCAAAGAGTCAGACACAACTGAGCGATTAAGCAGAGTTTCTTGTCTTCTTTTTCTATATCCTTTATCCTTTTATTATACTTTTTTCTTTTTCTGTATCCTTTATTCAGTCCTTTCCAGATTTCTGCTTTTCTTTTCATTCTTCAAAATGATTTTCCTTCTTCCCTCTCTCCTTCCTTCCTTTGCTTCTTTTTCTCTTCTTTATGTTTGCTACTCAGACACTGTTTTAAACCAGAAGCCAAGCAGGTTACTTTCAGCATGAGACTGGTTATTCTCTTCGGGGCCAGCATTATGTGTAGGGGTGAGTTCAGGGCCTGGCAGGCAGGTCCCCAAGGGGAGTGTGCCTCCAAATGTTAGCTGGCTTCTGAAGAGCTCCTAACAGTCTGTTCCTTTAACTTAAGCCAAATCGAAATAATCCTTGGGAATAAGGCATAAAAATAATTCTAGTATTTTGTAGGCCGGAGCACCTGGATTTACTAGGTATTTTCTTGAAGGAGGACTTCTGGTGAGGAAGGAAGAAGAGGATTTTAGGTTCCAGGCAGAGTGAGTGCAACCTGGAAACCAGAGGCTACCTCTCATCACTGTGACTACGCAGTGCGTGGCCAGCCCTAGCCTCCTGCCTCCCCATGGAGACTGCCTCTCCATGCTGCCCTTCCTCACCTCACCTCCACAGAGACACCAGTTAAAGTGCCATTAGATGGTCTGCATTTCCACACTCGACAGTTCTACAGCAAGTGCCCCCCTTCTGCCTGGTTGGTTGCCTTGGACACCACATGACAACTGCTCCTTTGGTACGTCTGTGTGGGGGCTTGGAAGGATAAATCTGACAGCCTTCACAGGTCGCCTCCGTCCTCTTCTTCGTTAGTCAGTTGTCCACGTGCGTTCCTCAGCCCCCTGTTCTTCATTCCTTCCCCGAGGCTGGCATCTCCCTCCCACAGGCTTTGCACGTGGCTTGGGTCCCCACGTCTGCTTAGTCCAACAGTTGTGACTAATTCAGATGATCAGTTCAACTCAACCACTGACTCCAAAGAACAAGAGTCACAGGATGGAGCATCACACTGCCAGTGGGCCTCGCCTCTGGCACATCTGCTTCGGGAGAGGACTTGCCTGAGGTCCTATAGCTCTTTGGGGGCAGGGATGGGACCTGGCCCCGACTCCAAGTCTGGCTTCTCTCCACTGTGCCATGTGTTAGAAAACCCAGAATGGGGTAGGTCCCCTGCCACATGCCTTAGGGAGCTTAAGTTCCACCAATACCACTGGCTCCGACAGGAAGTGGAGACAGAGACTCATGGAGCAGATTTCAGGGACCTCAAGAAACTCGACGTGGCCTCATGTCACCAATTTATACTTGACATTCAACAAACATTTACTGGGTGACTATCACATCCTAGGCCCTATGTTATGGATGGCTGTTACAATGGACATGGTTCTGCCTCTAAAAGAGATAAGACAAGTTCCCAGATACTTACAGTAAGGTAGGTTATTTACTGTAAGGCAGGTTACTTACTGTAACCTTATATCCCAAAACTTTAGGGAAAGTCCAGCTTTCAGTGAATGAACATTCTGTCCTAAGGGTCCCACAACTGTTGATCAATCCAAATGTCCTGGGTTATAAATCAGAAAACAGAAGCACCCCAACATTAATACAAAGCTGGATGAGGCAAGTGTCTTTCATGAGGTACCAAGAAATGGAGTGAGTAACACCTGACTGGTGTCAGAGGAGGTTCCAGGGAGGGTCTGTTGGAGCTGGGCTGTGAACACGGGCAGGGCTTTGCCAGGTAGGGCAGGGAGGAGGAAGACAGATGAGGGGCAGCTGGAAGGTGGTACTGGAATACTGAATAACTCAGGGCTGGTGCACAGGGCTCAGAGAACTGAGGAAGCACGTCAGGGGGTAGCTGGGGGCAGGACCACCGCGGGCATGATCAGAAGAAGCCACTGAAGGTCTTTACTGAGTGAGGCAGCCTGGGCCAGTAATGAAGGAGTGGGTACGTGGATGGGCTCAGAAGAGAGGAGTGAAATGCAGAGGAAGGCGTGAGAGCAACGGGAGCGACACCATTCACATGCTGTCGCCTGCAGTTACTTACGTTTGTGGCATGTTACATAGCAATTAGCACAGTATTTCAGTGCAATGAATGAGGCCCAGAGCTCGGGGGGCAGCAGGAGGCCACCAACCCCTCTTCCTTTGCTGAGCTTCAATTTCCCTCGTAGACCATTCCCTCTTTCTTCCATGAGCCCAGGTCTCCCCTACTAACCCCTGGAAGCTGAGAATTATTTCCAAGTGGGTTTGTAAGCTCCAAAGTCTTCACCTTTATTTTTTTCTCCTGTGTCAAAACCTACCTGTCCCTTGCCCTAAGATCTAAGAATTAGAAATGTAAACCACAGTTCAATAGTGGTTCTTGGGGAGTGCTCTAGTGGCCCAGTGGTTAAGAATCTGCCTTGTAAGGGAGAGGATGCAGGTTTGATCCCTGTTTGGAATGAAGATCCCACCTACCTTGGGGAAACTGACCCCATGTGCTCCAGAGCCCCTACGCCACGACTAGAGAGTCCATGTGTGGAAATGAAGATTTCAAGTGCTGCAGCTAAGATGCAGTGCAACCAAATAGAAAAAATAGTGGTTCTTGGAATGCGGCATGGTTGCTTGTGAGTCAAGTGAGGGCCACCTTGACTGGATAACAGACATGCATTTTCAAAGGGAAGACTGGAAACACGGGTAGGTCTGGCATCATTTTCTGCTCCATGATTGGTGCAGAGAGGGAGCGTTGTGGATCACCCAGCCTGTCTGCCTCTCAGGCACCTTGGCATGTGGGCAGGAAGGAGAAGACCCTTCAAATTCCCTGGATTGCCCTGCGTGTGGAGATTTTGTCTCTTCTGCCCGAAACGAGCCTCTTCTCCAACCAGGCTAAGTCAGGTTGGTGGAAGTTATTCCCCTGTCAAGGAAGGAGGGATAATGTAGGTCATGGGTGATTCTCTACATCCATCTACAATGTGCTGACTCTAAGACCAGCTCCATGTGCTCACACTGACATGTCTGACCCATGCAGGAGGAAATCAGGCCCCCAGGCCCTGGGTTGTGTAGGGGTGTCTGTGAACTGTCTGGAAAGATCCAGAAAGAAAGAAACCCTGCTTGTCAGCTTCATCTTTGGCTCCCCTTTTTTGTGGGTGGTTTATTCTCTTTGCTTCCTTTGTGGCTCAGATGGTAAAAAAATCTGTCTGCAATGCGGGAGACCCAGGTTTGAACCCCAGGTTGGAAAGATGCCCTGGAGAAGGGAATTGCAATCCATTCCAGTATTCTTGCCTAGAGAATTCCATGGACAGAGGAGCCTGATGGGCTACAGTCCGTGGGATCACAAAGAGTCAGACACAACTGAATGACTACGCTTGCAGGCTTTCACGTTTTTATCCTCATTGAGGCTTCCCTGGTGGCGCTAGTGGTAAAGAACCTGCCTGCTAATGCAGGAGACGTAAGAGACGTGGGTTCAAACCCTGAGATGGGAAGATCCCCTGCAGGAGGGCATGGTGACCCACCCCAGTATTCTTGCCTGGAGAATCCTATGGACAGAGGAGCCTGGAGGGTCACACAGAGTCAGACACGACTGAAGCGACTTAGCAGTATCCCCTTCTGGCTTTTCGTAATGGGTGGTCTCATTGTAACTGCTGTGTCCCTGTTCTTGCGAGACAGAGTGGGCCCCTTGCTCTAGCTGCCATCTCGCCTCCCAAGGCTCATGACCCCTGGTTTCCCACTAGCTTCTTGGAAGGTCAGCCCCGCCTGTAGACTTGTCTGCAGGTGGAGAATATTCCTCCAGGAGATAATGGTTCTTGTTAGCCATTAGGTTATTGCTTCTGTTTCTCACGCACACTCCACGTGTGTGCTTCTAGATCACTCATGGTAAGGTCGCTTCTATCTTTCCAGTCTTATTTTACTGTTGTCTCTGCTAGAACAACAGAGGTCTGGAGGAAGCACCACCATCTCTTTCTGTTAGCAAAATCCACTCCTGAGCTGTCTTGAATTCTTAAAAGTAACGTTATGAAACCCAGGCATGTCTGGGCAACTCATGAACTGAAGTGGGAAAGCTGTTTGTCCTTCCCCAGAGAGGCCCTCGGTAATGTCCCTTGAGCAACCAGGATCATGGGTCCCAGGCCACAGGACCCTTATCAGCAGAGACCAGAATGCCTTTGGGAGAACCGTCAGCCCTGCCTAGGGACAGACTTCCTGCGGACGTGCTGGCATCAGCTCCTTCTATATCTCACTTCTCTACTCCTTCCCACCACACTCACCACTTGCTTCCAGATATGTTCCAAAATGTTCTACCCTCATGAAGCCAGCTTCCTCTAGCCTCATCCTGCAGACTAAATAATTGTCTACATTTTTCAATATATTGTGTTAGCCGAAAAGTTCATGATAGAAAAACCTGAACAAACTTTTTAGTCAGCTCAATATATCTGGAAGTTTTCTAGAACTATCCATGGGCTTTCATCCTTTCTACACCAGTGTTTAAGTCTTGGCCTTCTTTTGTGATTTTATATTTCGGAAAGTCTAATTTTTAGAGTCTTGGCCGTTACTCAAATACTCATTCATATATTGTCTCTTTCCTTTGTGGCTCAGCTGTGCAGCTAGTTTTACCCTATACAGGTGTTCAATGGCAACACATTCTGTTTTTCAGATTAGCTAAGCTTATTAAGCCAGGAGTTTCCATCAGACACCAGGTCAGGAGAAGGCCTTTTGTTGATGGCATCTCTGTGAACTGCGAGGGTGGTGGTCATTTGCTCTTGGAATCATGGCTGGCACTCCATTCTGTGAACATTTGAAGACAGAAATGGTCAATTGGTATATCTAGATTCATTAGTAGACTTGACAGCTTATCTGATAAACTAAGTCCTTTCTTTCTTCACCTTGCTTTTCCAACCTTGTAAAAGTCAGATTGAAGCCAGTTAAGAGGTATAGCCCAGATTCTTGGCTCCCCAATCTCCCCAACCCCAATCCTGGGAGATAAAAGCAAAAGCAGAGAAATGCACAGATAGATGAATTGATAGAGGCTAGACTTTCTTCAGTGGCAGAACCCGCTCTGGAAAGACCACAGTGGTCACTAAGCATTTACCTCTGGAAGTACTGATACTTGATAAAATCAGCAAGCTCTGAAGGGTGACTCTTACCAACCAAACTTACAAGGGACTGATTTATAAACCTGAGCTTGAATGCCATTTTACTTGGGGAGAGAAGGCTGGTCACTGGCTCAGGCCACTGCTGCCCCCTGGTGGGTAGTATCCTCAGGAGGCCATTCATGAGCCCAGAAGTTTCCTTAATGAACACTGGGTTAGAACTAGGTGAGATGCCTTTAGGTAGGTCAAGACGTGCCCTGTTTCCACACTATAGGTACTTTGATCTTACGAAGTGTGTTTTCCACTGAAAATCAACCCTATTCTGTCAGGCAGCCCTGGGAACACTCACCCTGTCTGTCACCAGGTATGTCTGCCTTCCCATTATGATGGAAGACTCGACCTGGTTATTGATGATCACAGTTGACAATCACACTTACCTTAGAGTGAGTTTTCAGTTGGATGTTTCTGGGATGTTTTGGGAGGGCCTCTCAGCATCTTGGTGAGCTTGAGAAGATACATTTATCTCAGCCTTGCTAACCTAGCTCATGTGTGAGTCTCCCCAGGGGCTTCATAGAGGCCCAGATCCCCTACCGTCACTGTCCGTGGCTGACATTTCCTGACCTGCTCACCAGACCCCAGGATTCGGCGTGCCAGAATCAGGGCTTCTAGCTCCCATTATGTGGACTCTCCTTCTCAGTAAGAAGGCCAGAATCCCAAGCTTCAACAGGTGAGGAAGATGATCTTGGTGCTGTCTGCAAATCCAGGCTTGCAGTTCTGGTCCCTCGGTCTCATTGGGCCCATCCTGCCAAGTTTCTTGCATTGCATGTTCAAATGGTCATCAGCAGGAGGGAACCAAAGCTCAGTAATTCAAGGAGGTAACTCTCAGTCACGCCCGTGTGNGGTATAGCCCAGATTCTTGGCTCCCCAATCTCCCCAATCCCAATCCTGGGAGATAAAAGCAAAAGCAGAGAAATGCACAGATAGATGAATTGATAGAGGCTAGACTTTCTTCAGTGGCAGAACCCGCTCTGGAAAGACCACAGTGGTCACTAAGCATTTACCTCTGGAAGTACTGATACTTGATAAAATCAGCAAGCTCTGAAGGGTGACTCTTACCAACCAAACTTACAAGGGACTGATTTATAAACCTGAGCTTGAATGCCACTTTACTTGGGGAGAGAAGGCTGGTCACTGGCTCAGGCCACTGCTGCCCCCTGGTGGGTAGTATCCTCAGGAGGCCATTCATGAGCCCAGAAGTTTCCTTAATGAACACTGGGTTAGAACTAGGTGAGATGCCTTTAGGTAGGTCAAGACGTGCCCTGTTTCCACACTATAGGTACTTTGATCTTACGAAGTGTGTTTTCCACTGAAAATCAACCCTATTCTGTCAGGCAGCCCTGGGAACACTCACCCTGTCTGTCACCAGGTATGTCTGCCTTCCCATTATGATGGAAGACTCGACCTGGTTATTGATGATCACAGTTGACAATCACACTTACCTTAGAGTGAGTTTTCAGTTGGATGTTTCTGGGATGTTTTGGGACGGCCTCTCAGCATCTTGGTGAGCTTGAGAAGATACATTTATCTCAGCCTTGCTAACCTAGCTCATGTGTGAGTCTCCCCAGGGGCTTCATAGAGGCCCAGATCCCCTACCGTCACTGTCCATGGCTGACATTTCCTGACCTGCTCACCAGACCCCAGGATTCGGCGTGCCAGAATCAGGGCTTCTAGCTCCCATTATGTGGACTCTCCTTCTCAGTAAGAAGGCCAGAATCCCAAGCTTCAACAGGTGAGGAAGATGATCTTGGTGCTGTCTGCAAATCCAGGCTTGCAGTTCTGGTCCCTCGGTCTCATTGGGCCCATCCTGCCAAGTTTCTTGCATTGCATGTTCAAATGGTCATCAGCAGGAGGGAACCAAAGCTCAGTAATTCAAGGAGGTAACTCTCAGTCACGCCCGTGTGACTCTCAGGGCTTTGCAAGGTTGTCCTGACAACAGGTGTGTCCTTGCGATAAGCTCCCCTTGGGCCACGAAGAAGACAAGAACATATTCTTAGAGTTCACTCAAGTGATGGAAGAATGGATTCGGTCACCACGTGTGACCTCCATGACACTTAACCTTCCTTCTCACTGTCTCTTTCCCAGATTGTCATTGAAGATATTGGGAACAAAAGAAAATATAGTGGGTTGCCATTTCCTTCTCTGGATTTCCAGTGCTATTAACCTTAAAATATACTTTGCTAATTTGAAGGTAAAAATATGCTATCTCATCATCTTTATTATTGAAGAGGTTGGACACTTTTATCAATATTTTATTTCTTTTGTAAATTATCTACTCATCTCTTCTTAAAGGCTTAGATACTTTCTTATTGAGAAAGAAGCTTCAGTCAGACATGAGTGAAGCTCCCTTACTTCAGTCATGTCTGACTCTGCAACCCCATGGACTGTAGCCCGCCAGGTTCCCCTGTCCATGGGATTGCCCAGGCAAGAATACTGAAGTGAGTTGCCATGCCAAGTATTATTACCTCTTTTATTGATGAGCCGTGAAGTCTCAGAGAGGGCCCAATAGCAAAAATAGAGCACATTCATAAGTGAATTAAAATCCATTCCTCATTGCTTATATGTGGAGTCCAAAATACTACACTGATGAACTTACCTACAAAACAGAAACAGACTCACTGACATGGAGAACAAACTTCTAGATGCCATGGGGGAGTAAGGGAGGGATGGGGTGGAAGTTTAGGGTTAGTAGATATGAACTAGTATATGTAGGGTGGATAAACAGCAAGGCCCTGCTATAGAGCACAGGGAACTATAGTCAGTATCCAGTGATAAACCATAATGGAAAATAATGTATATGTAGCTGAGTCACTGCTCTACAGGAGAAGTTAGCACAACATTATACATCAACTCCACTTCAATAAAAAAATTAAAATTGATTCCCAGTCAGAGTTGACAGCTATTTAGAGAATCGTGGGCATGGTTAAGGGGACCCACAGGGCAGCTGGACTCCCAAGAAGAGCCTGTCATCCGTCTCTGAGGTCTGAAGAGCAAACATTTCTCTTTGGGCAAAACTCCAGCCACGTTTGCCTGGCATGCTGAGTTTCTATGTGCTACTTTACAACTGCCACAGTGGACAGGAGAAACATCCACAGGGCAGCTGGACTCCCAAGAAGAGCCTGTCATCCGTCTCTGAGGTCTGAAGAGCAAACATTTCTCTTTGGGCAAAACTCCAGCCACGTTTGCCTGGCATGCTGAGTTTCTATGTGCTACTTTACAACTGCCACAGTGGACAGGAGAAACAAAAAGGAGAGGTGGAAAGAAGCAGATGAAGGAGAGAGACAGCTGGGTAGAGACATGCAAGTTGGTGGCAGATGACACGACCGGGGCCTTGCGCCGCCAACTGACTGTTCTTCCGAGTGAATCTCACTGATCTGTTGTGTCTCCACACGTGAATCCACGGAGCACATGGTCACTGGGTTCCCTGCTCCCACCACCCCCCGCCATTCTACACGAACTTCCATCCTACCCGCAAAGTCAGTCTTTCCTGAGGACCTTGCCACAGCAAGAAGCACAAGGCTTGGTCTCTGGCGTCACTCTAAATAAGAGGCCGTGTCAGGATTTGCAGATGGTGGCTGCGAGAGAGAGCAGGATTTGCAGTGGCTTATGCCCCTAGGGCCAGCGGGGGCTGCAGGGAGAATCCATGTTAAAGCTCCTTTGTAGCCTTTATAGTGGTGGTAAGTGNCACTCTAAATAAGAGGCCGTGTCAGGATTTGCAGATGGTGGCTGCGAGAGAGAGCAGGATTTGCAGTGGCTTATGCCCCTAGGGCCAGCGGGGGCTGCAGGGAGAATCCATGTTAAAGCTCCTTTGTAGCCTTTATAGTGGTGGTAAGTGTTTGGTAATGTTTGTAAATAAAGTGTAGGTTGTTTGGAAGAAAGAGGGGATCAAAACAGCCCTAAATGTGAAGTATGAAAAGGCCAGCTGTGAGGAGGAAGAGAGAATATGTCTGTAACCTAAAAACAGGAGAGGAGTTAGCCAAGTCTGGGTCCAGTGGGGTTACGGACCAATTGAATTAAAGACTTTAATGTTTACACCACATGTTTAATGTCTGGTCACTGTTAGGATTCAATGCATCTTGCCAAGTTTAGTCAGATTGTTAAAGTTATCTCAGTATTTTTCTTTAAATATAGTAGAGAAGGCATGGAAATACTAGCTGGAGAAAGATTTGTGTTCCTCTGAACTTAGACCAATTTGGGTTTTAATGACCTTATTTTTGTCATGAACTACAAGATTTTTCTTTTTCTCCAACACTTACATGGCTCCCTCTCAATTATCCATGGAGGTGATGGAGTGTATATTGCTGCATTTTAATTTTATTGAGTTTTCTGTATTCCAAAACCTCCATTAATGCTGAGTAAATAGTGAATTTAATTGGGACAGGTTGACTGGCCAAGTGACTAATCTTGTATAATCAAACAGTTGTTATTTTTGATAGCCTTTTTAAACAGTTTTGTTGTATATTCTTTACCAAGGTGAAACCACGGAAGACTTAAGTATAGCTGTGCAGATGGTGAAAAGGATCTGCTTTGTGATGGAAAAATACCCAGAACTTCTGCAGGAGGCAGACCGGCAACTCATAGCCAGGTGCCTGCGGTGTTTAGGGTTCAAGGAGCTGGTGAGTTCTTTGCGTCCAGTGCATAATGTTTTCAGAATAGCTCCATTTTAATAGAGCAGCTGTTAGGTGTACAGAAAGTGTCTTGTACAGTCACCTCCTGTCATACTTTTTCTATTGAAAATATTTGCTTCAAGTTCTTAATCATTATTAGTAATCCACATGCCTCAACCTGAAAAGTGAAAGTGAAAGTGAAGTCGCTCAGTCGTCTTTGTGACCCCATGGACTGTAGCCTACCAGGCTCCTCCATCCGTGGGATTTTCCAAGCAAGAATACTGGAGTGGGTTGCCATTTCCTTCTCCAAGTAATCTAGAACTGGAACATTTTACAAATGCTTCTCTGGACAAGCAAATTGAATGTTAGATAGTCTCTGCAGACCCTTAAAACTGGTCCTGTGTTTAATTCTAGGAGAACGTTAAAAGCTATATTGTGATTGTTCAGTCGTCTTTGTATCAGATTGTAGCTCAAGTACTGTGATGGGTATTTGAAAATCTTGATGTCTGCTATTTACTCTTAGTTAAGATAATGATTTAGATGGTAAAAGATTTCTTCAATAAATATTGCAAAATTTCAAAGATGGTAAAATGCTTTTCTGATAAAAATTAGTTTTCAGTCATTTTATTTTAAAAAATAATTTGGATCATTTAAATGATGTTAAAGCTTAAAATCACTTTCAAGTTGGACTTTTAAACTAATACAGGTCACAGGAAAGGGCATAAAGGAGAAGACAAAGGACAAATACTCACAGTGGGCCTTGGGCCAGCCTGGTTTCAGCTGCAGTACGTGGGCCACTGTCTGGTGCAAGATGAGAGGAAAGATCCAGACCCCAGAGTTCAGGACTTTATTCCTGACAACTGGCAGGTAATGCCTGCATTTCCTATTGTATAATTAAATCTGATCTCAGAAGCTACTCATGATTGTGGTTCCTCATATCATGTTTGGCATGAAATTCTTAATACTGAATCATGTCATTTAAGACTGCCACAGGAAATGTCAAATGTGAAATTTTTCCCACTTAAAGAAAGTGAATTTTCCATATCATCCACTTTTTGTAAGTGGACCATCTTCTTGGAGGTGTTCTGGTGGATTCACATGTGTGTATTTGAAGTTCCAGCTGTATCATATGGAGGAGCCTCCACGGTTCCCCTGAGTCAGTAGGGTTCCTGTGTAAATACAGAAAAGTGTACAGAGATGCAGGGAGGTTCAACAGTATAGACAGTCATTTAGGTATTTACAGCCCATATCTGGGGCCACAGTAACTGCTTTTCTATAAATATGTGTAAGAATAATATTAATGGATATAAAATTAGGAATAAAAGGACTCATTTCTGCATTGGTCCAACCTTATGAATTATACATGCTTACCTACAAGAGAGCCATTTCAGAGGTTCGCTCTCACAGGCTGTCTCATCAGCATCTGACTTTGTCCTCCTTGTTTGGTGCTGGCAGTGCTGGTCACTCACAGGCTCTCTGCTGCTGCTCGGGGGCAGAACCCAGGTCCTTCCTGCCTGAGGCCAGGCCTGGGGCTGCCAGGGCTTCTGGGAATCCTACACACAGCACACTGCTGATGCTGCCTTTGCTCTGAAGTGCAGCCCAGAGTGGACTTGGATTCAGATAGTGAGCAAGGTGGGGCTTTGGAGGGCTAGTCTGTCTTCTGCCCATCACGCGGTCTCTTGATCCTTTGATGAGTCATCATTTTGATGAATGAACATGCAGGCTGAGGGATGAGAATCTGTTTTAATGAAGGACCTCTTTGTAAAGTAGGGCCATTCTTCTCTTTACAAAGGAAAAGATAAGTAGTAAAATGGCTAATTATTGATTTTTTTTCTATTCAGCTACTTTTTCACCCTCACAAAAATACATATTCTTAGATCTTCATTTCACTAAGCCAAGGTGCTCTTAATGACAAGTCAGCAGAAAGAAAATGTGCCCAAGAACAAGATAACTTGTTCTGACTCAGTCTCCATTTTTCACACAGAGCCCACCTTTGTATGCTCAAAAGCACTGTGGTTCTCTCTTCTGGGGGAGGCAGTGAGCTCCTCACGAGTTCTCTAGGATCTCCTGGCATGTTTTTCAGCTCCCAACCACTGCTTTGCGGCACAGTGTTGCCTGGTCCAAGCTCGCTCTGCTTGCGGCAAGTCAGTAAGTCAGGAGGCAAGTGGTTGGGATAAGAATTTTAATCGGAAAGCCAGCAGGCCCAGAAGATGGCAGACTGGTGTCTCAGAAAACCATCTCCCTCAGCCCCAGTTCAGACTCCTTTTATACACAAGAGGGGAGGGGCCCAGGACCAGTCGCCAAGAAGGACCACTCAGGTGGCTGGTCGACAGTTGCTCTTAATGGTCGCTTGCTTGGGGGAGGGGCCCAGTGTGGCCCCGACCCCCGAGGGAAACAGGCCGCTAGAGCCCACGTCTGCCCTGCTGCCATCAGAAGGGGCTTATGAGGGAGGTGTCTTCACTTACTGGTTCTGCTGTCGCTGCTCCTGGTGCTGACGTGACAGTGCTCTGAATCTGCAGCAAGAGCTCCTGGACATCGTGGACAAGAACAAGTCTGCAGTCATCGTGGCCCGCAAGTCCTCAGGGCCTACGCCTCCTACTGCTGCATGGAGAGCGTGCTGCATGAGGGCAGTGAGCGCGTGGTCTTGTATGTGGCCCCTACCAAGGTACATCCCAGGGCTGGCGGTCATTCCCGGGGGACAAGGGGGTGCTCGTGGACGTGGCTCCCACCACGGTAACAATCAAGTGAATTTTCTCATTTACTCCTGAACCTCCTCTTTTGAAATAAGCCCAAGGTCACGTGGTAGATTAGCCCACTTTTTTTTTTTTTTCCAGTTTATTTTTTCAATTTTTATTGAGATAAAATTGACATGTAACATATTAGTTTCGGGTATACACCATAATAGTCAGTAATAGTGTATACTGTGACGTGATCTCTACAATAATTCTAGTTACCATGAATCACGTCATACAGTTATACCTTTTTTCCCCCTTGTGATGAGAACTTTGGACTACACTCTTGGCAGCTTTCAGGTACACAATGTTCTTCAGGTGTACAGATTTATTAGGAATAGTCACTATTACATCCAGGACTGACTGACAACTGGAACTTTATACCTTTTGACCCCTTCCCACTTTCCCCTGCCCCCACCACCATCTCCACCAACCACCAGTCTGTTCTGTTCCGTGAGTGTTACTTTATCTTCTGTGCTTTCTCCTTCCAGTTTGAGAGCCTAAAGTAACACTCTCCTTGGAGGGTTGTGAGGGAGAGTCTGGACTTGCACCCTTGTCGTTCAGCTTTTTGCTGTAACTGGGCGAGGCACCTCTATTTTGCTGGGCAGTGTGGAGTCACTAAGGACCCCGCATCACCTCTGCCCTCCATGGGGCATATCCAGTCTGCTCTCGGGCATCAGTTCCTTGCCTGTTCCTCACGCCTAGTGGTTTTGCCATATTTGTTTTATGGCTAGAACCAGCTGAAGTCAGACTTAACAACAAAATATGATCTTTGTTATTTAGACGAAAGTTTGATTTCCAGGAAGTATAAGTTTGCATATCCTCATTTACAACCCCTTGCTTTTAATGTGATTACTCTTAAGAAAGGCAGATTTAGTTGACATAACTTTGATTCTACAGAGTAAAATGAGATCTCACTCCATTTTATTGATGTTTATAGGAAAATGTGGCTTTGAGTGACTTAGGGTCAGACTCAGAACCAGACTGATCAACATGTTAAATGAAATTAGCACTTTAGTTTTTATTGTAGCTTTTCTATTTTTCACACTTGTGAAAGCAGTAAGTGTTCATAATGAGAAATTAATAAAAAAATACACCAAGAAAAATTAAGCTTACTGAAAGTGGAATTGGTAAGTCAACACAGTACATATTCCTTTTCTAAAAGTTTTAGAACCCAAAAGTTTAGAAGCCAAATTACTCTTCTAAAAGTTTAAATCTATTTTTATTCCCTCTGGAAGTGTATGGAAGTATATATTCTCTTATTTTTAAACAACATTCCTATGATTTTAAAATTTTATTTCCATGCTGATAAAAACTTTCCATCTCATATTAAGTCTGAATTTCTGTGATTACTGACTGGAGAGTCTTCCCATATGATTTCTGGGCAGCGATATTTCTTTATTCATGAGCTACTTGTTCGTGAAATCTGCCTATTTTCTTTTTCTTTTAGTGAAGGGGAGTTCCCTTTTTATTGATTGGCCAGAACTGTATGTAATAAGTATATTTCTTTTTCTCTCCAAATCATAACCAATATACCTCTGTCATTTTGTTTCTTTACTATATTGCAACTATATTAATGGTATTTTGTTAATATTTGTGTATTCAGATTTATCAGTATTTCCATTTAGCTTTGCCATGTGTGTGCTCAAATATATGAAAATAGGTGAAATTGTTCACTTTCTAGTATCTTTATGCTTATGTTTTAAAGTTTACATTTTAATCTAGGTGAAACTTTCTAGGGGCATAAAGTATGAAGTAGAGAGAGACATGTGGGTTTGCACATACTCAGATTCCACTGGCCGCCACCTGCCTGGTCTGGGGTGAGGATTGCCTGTACCCTCATGGACAGAGGTCTGGAGGCCACCCCCAAATATGAGGACCACATGTCCACCCCACTGCCCACCTCGGCCATTCTCCTACATAGACTCATGACTTCTCTGCAAGCCTTGATCGCCCAGGGGGCAGCTGTTGTTTCTCATGTGTGGCAACACTTTCTGTTTTTCTCTCTGATGAGGCCATTTTTCCCATTTTACTTTAGGTTGAGGCTATGACCAAGGTTCAGGCATGGTCACACAGCTGGTAGACAGCCCGTGGGTCAGTGTATGAGGGCAGATGGGAGGAGAGAGAGGTGATGACGCCCCCGCCCCGCCCCCAGCAGCACGTGTTTTCAGACGGAGCCTGTTGTTCTCTGGGTTTTTACCGGTGCTCTGTCACATGATTCAGTTCAGTCTCTCAGTCATGTCTGACTCTTTGCGACCTCATGGACTACAGCACATCAGGCTTCCCTGTCCATCACCAATTCCTGGAGCTTGCTCAAACTCATGTCCATTCAGTCAGTGATATCCAACCATTTGATCCTGCATCGTCCCCTTTTCCTCCTGTCTTCAATCTTTCCCAACATTGGGGTCTTTTCCAATGAGTCAGTTCTTCTCATCAGGTGGCCAAAGTGTTGGAGTTCCAGCTTCAGCATCAGTTCTCCCAGTGAACATTAGGACTGATTTCCTTTAGGATGGACTGGTTTGATCTCTTTGCAGTCCAAGGGACTCTCAAGAGTTTTCTNTTCCAATGAGTCAGTTCTTCTCATCAGGTGGCCAAAGTGTTGGAGTTCCAGCTTCAGCATCAGTTCTCCCAGTGAACATTAGGACTGATTTCCTTTAGGATGGACTGGTTTGATCTCTTTGCAGTCCAAGGGACTCTCAAGAGTTTTCTCCAACACCACAGTTCAAAAACATCAATTCTTCAAATCTGTCACATGATAAACGAATCTCTTTATTTGTCAATCAGGCCCTTCTCAATTAAGTGGCAGCAACCATTGAGAATCGTTTTAACAAAAATCTGCCAAATGGGTAAAGTCTGTGTGGTGTTTTCACCTGGGACTATTGTCATGATGCCCTGAACTCTCAGGTAGGATGCATGCTAACTAATGCATTGGTTACTGACGTACATGATAGCACTTAGGAGTCTGTCTCAGTAAAAGTGTGGTACCTCCCCAGGGTCTTGTACAAGTAATTTTCTTGAATTTACAAAAGGCATCATCTGGTTTATAAGTGGATTAAAAATGATCTGAAAACCCCCATAGTATAAAAACTAAAAGCTCCGATTTCCATTCAGAATAAATATTTTTTGATCTTTCTCAATGAGAAGGATGCTCGTCATGGTTTCAAATGTTATATTTATGGATGGACTTCTGGTGTGAAGTAAATCAAACAGTTTTCCTCCATACTGAACTCACAGAAAATGGTTAAAGCTAAACAAACATCCTATCCCAATTTCCATCATTGTTGATTTCTTCTTTTTAAGATTTTTTTTGATGTGGACCATTTTTTAAGTCTTTATTGAATTTGTTGCAACATTGCTTCTGTTCTATGTTTTGGTTCTTTGGCTGTGAGGCATACAGGATCTTAGATCCCTCACCAGGGATTGAACTCACACCGCCTGCATTGGAAGATGAGGTCTTAACCACTAGACCACCAGAGAAGTTACCCCATCATTGTTAATTTTTAATAAACGTTTTTCAACCTAAACTGAACCTCAGGGTCAGATTTTGAAGAAATAAATCTGTGACAATTAACTCCTTCTATTGTTATTAACCTGATTGCTCATAAATAAGAATTTAAACTTCGAATCTGATATTTTACCATTTAGACCTAAAAAAACAGCAGTTTCACAGTATTCAGAAAAACTACATTGCATCTGTAGTGAACTGTTCTCTGAAGCAGTATCGTATTCTAGCTACTAGCAGCTCCATTTAGGAGTTTTAACTCTCTCTTTTATATTCTTAGAAGCACATCTGTACCTTCCAAGTGCTCAAAGTGTTCTTGCTTGTGGGTGCTCATCACAGGGCCTGCCTGCTTTGAAATTCTGCTGCTGGCTCCGAACCACCAGGTGTGGGTGAAAAGGATCAGACACGTCATATTTGATGAGGTAGGCTCAGGGTTGTTTCTCTGGGCTGGTTTCCTGGTTGCGTCAGCGCTACACTGAAGATGTTTGCTGCTTCAGGGCGCTGTCGTCTGTGTGCAGTTTCTGTTGGGCGGCGGGGGACACCGGCTTCTCCATGAACCACACCAGTCTGTCTTCAGGCTCCGTTTTCCTGTTCTGGCTTAGGACCGGGTATCTGTGTCTGCGGGCTTCTGGAAGGCAGAACCACCAGGACATAGGTGTTCCTGGGCAGAGATTCCAAAATCCAATCTTTGATCCCTAAAGCAAAGAATTAGGCCTCTAGCAGGGATGTCAGTTACATGAGTTATGTTTTCACTTGTGATCCCAGCAGGAAACCAACGATATACCCAAAACAGAACAGTGCCAGAAGAGCGTTTTCCAAAGGTGTGTGTATAGTGGGGAGGGGGCCTGTGGGGTTAGTGCAGGAATGCCGGGCAAGGAGCCCACCTCTTGGCCTAAGAGGACGAGGCAAAGACGCGGGCCTTGAGGCCCACAGGGAGGTTCTGTGCGTGCTGGCCGCTTGGAGAGGGCAGCTACCTGGGTGGGGGGGCGCGGGCAGGGGGGCACAGCTGGCTCAGGGCAACCTGCCAGGAAGGCAGCTGGTAGCCCTAAGACCTCATCCTCATCCCCTTCAGGTCTCTTGCCCAGGCTTTCATTTGTCCAAATCAGATGGACCCAGAGAACCCTGGAAGCCTTTTGAAGTAGCCTCTGTGGCTCAGTTTCCCAGGGCAGAGAGAGCAGGATGGAAAATAGACATTTATAGGGCAAATGAAGGGTGCTGAGAACGTTTTTATAGCAGAGTATTTATTCAGAGAGGCTTACAGCATTATAGAAGAATTCTGCTCTAAGGGGCTTTTGGCTTAAAGGGGAAATGATGATAAAAGCCTGTATTTCACTTAACTTTTCTTGTGTGAACTAGGGGCCGGTACTAAGGCTGTACTTTTGTTTGAAGCTGACTTTTTGTGTTTATTTCTGCTCAATCTGTATACACTGCATCTTGAAGGCCTTGAAGATTCACATTTGCAAAACATCCAACAGCTTTGTCTTTGTACTCCAGTGCCTTAACCTGTCAGAGAAGGCAATGGCAACCCACTCCAGTACTCTTGCCTGGAAAATCCCATGGACGGAGGAGCCTGGAAGGCTGCAGTCCGTGGGGTCGCTGAGGGTCGGACACAATTGAGTGACTTCACTTTCACTTTTCACTTTCATGCATTGGAGAAGGAAATGGCAACCCACTCCAATGTTCTTGCCTGGAGAATCCAAGGGACCGGGGAGCCTGGTGGGCTGCCATCTATGGGGTCTCACAGAGTCGGACACAACTGAAGCGACTTAGCAGCAACTTAGCAGGAGCAGCCTTGAGCTGTACTCTCATTTCTAAGCTCTGAAATGAAGTGACATGGGGTACCTCAGCTCCCCCAGTATATGTAAGGGTAAAGCTGGAGGTCTTCGGAGACTGATGGCTCTTGTGGCAGAGTCAGGAAAGTGCCATGTGTACAGACTGTGAGGCCACCACTCAGCTGAGTGGTGTGTTATCAGACTGTGTGTGGTCAGCCCCTCAGTCGTGTCTCAATGGACTATAGCCTGCCAGGCTCCTCTGTCCATAGGATTTCTTAGGCAAGAATACTGGAGTGGGTTGCCACGTTCTCCTCCAGGGGATTTTCCCAACCAGGGATCAAACCCGTGTCCCTTGTGCCTCATGTACTGGCAGGTGGATTCTTCACCATTGTGCCCCCTGGGAAGTCAATAATAAATAGAATTCGCCAGGGAAGAATACTGGAGTTGGTAGCCATTCCCTTTTCCAGGGGATCTTCCTGACTCTGGGATTGAACTCGGGTCTCTTGTGCCTCCTACATTGCAGGCAGGTTCTTTACCATCTGGGCCACCAAACCAAATGGGCAAGGGAATTTTAAAAAATTATCTAATAACTGTGATAGTAAGCCCTTCCCAATTGATTGCCAGGTGTCAGTGCAATCTGTTTAAAGGAAACCACTGTGAGATGAAGTATTTCCTGCCATATCATAGACAAAGGTGTCACTGCTGCTAAGTTGCTTCAGTCGTGTCTGACTCTGTGCGACCCCATAGACGGCAGCCCAACAGGCTCCCCCGTCCCTGGGATTCTCCAGGCAAGAACACTGGAGTGGGTTGCCATTTCCTTCTCCAATGCATGAAAGTGAAAAGTGAAAATGAAGTTGCTCAGTCATGTCCGACTCTTAGCAACCCCATGGACTGCAGCCTACCAGGCTCTTCCGTCCATGGGATTTTCCAGGCAAGAGTACTGGAGTGGGGTGCCATCGCCTTCTCCAAAAGGTGTCACAGCCTTCAGCTATTTTGGCCCTCCAAATGTGACTTTCTGAGCCCCGAGGGTGCCCAGGAAGAACAGTGTGTGCTATCTGGCAGCCATGGAGCTGCCACCACTGCCTATGGTGAACAAGGAACTAAGGACGTGAATAATCAAATCACAGGGCAGTGGCCCCAGATAGCTGAGATGCATAAGAAAGGGATGATTTCAGTGAGCCCAGACTCTTGCATCTTCCTGTACACAGAAAAGTACAGTTCCTTAATGAGGTATCTCAACTTCCCTCAGTTCAGTTCCGTTCAGTGACTCGGTCATGTTTGACTCTTTGCGACCCCATGGACTACAGCACGTGTTCCCTAATTAGCAATAATCTTTTGGTTTTCAGACTACCTGCCCCCTGTTGCAAGTTTCTATATTACCTGACTTCCCACCCTTCCCTCCCCTCCCTGTCTCCTCAGAGCAGTTCTCTCAGGGTCACTTGAGACACTGTCTTCTGGGCTTGAAGCCCTAAAAATTCCCACCAAATGAAACATAACCTCTCAGCATGTTTAGTTTTTAACTAAAACTTGTGTCCTGTGATTTGATTATTCACAACCTTATTTCCTTGCTCACCATTGGGAGCGCTGGCAGTTCCATGGCTCACAGAGAGCAGGCATTGTTGTTCCTGGGCGTCCTCAGGGCTCACATTTGGAGGGCAAAAAATACATGAAAACTTTTATTTTACAAGTTGACACCACTTCTGAGAATCTTCCCTAAATCTAGTTCCATTTGCTTTATCGGGTCAAAGGACATTCATGAATTCAGCAAGTATAGAAGCGGTGTCTCCACAACGCCAGGCACTGTGGGTGTGGGAATGCACAAGTGTGAGCCACAGACTCACTGGGCCAAAGGGATCAGACAGCTGAGCATACATGTGACTGTGGCAGCCCACTTCCCTACATATGGTGGTGAGAAGGGCCAGCCTGTCTGATTGTGATGATGGCCAGGTGGGGGATGGGTGCAGCCTGAGGACAGCTCTGCAGTGCTGGTGGGAAGAGTCTTCCAGTGGGTGACACTGAGCCGAATTCTACAAGTCCAAAAGCGGGTCAGAGCATTCTGAGCAGAGGGAACAGTGTATGTGGAAGTTCTGGGGTAGGAAATTTGTGTTCAAGCAACAAAGCGAAGAGATGTATGGAGAGAAGTAAGTGCGTGAAGGGAGAGGGACGGGAATGAGGCTGGAGAGCCGGCTGGTGGGGGTGGTAACCCCCAACACAATGTTTGTCCTGTTCAGGAGTTTGTATTTTGTTCCACATGTTGTGGGAAGATATTGAGAAAATGTAACTGGGGACATGGCCTGATAGAGTTCATCCTCGAGACACATCTATTGGCTATGATGTGAAGAGTGCAGGGGTGGGCCCAGGGGAACTGGGAGGTCAGCCAGGAGGATATTGTGGATGACCTGGGCGCCGTGGAAGTGGAGAAAATGCTTAGATTTGAAAGATATTTTGGAAAGTAAGATACAGAGGAATTATTGATGGATTGGTTATGGGAATTTAAAGAAAGTGTGTGTTAAGATTTTGTGTTGGCTGAATTTGTCAGTGTTTACGTAAACTTGGCAAATACGAAACCATGTATGATGGTGATTCAAGCTTCCAGGTCTTATTTTCATCTGCTACTTTTAAATCAACTGGAAAGTTATTTAATTTATTTAATCTAAATAATCTAAACTAAAATCGGGAATGAGGCTGGAGAGCCGGCTGGTGGGGGTGGTAACCCCCAACACAATGTTTGTCCTGTTCAGGAGTTTGTATTTTGTTCCACATGTAGTAGGAAGATATTGAGAAAATGTAACTGGGGACATGGCCTGATAGAGTTCATCCTCGAGACACATCTATTGGCTATGATGTGAAGAGTGCAGGGGTGGGCCCAGGGGAACTGGGAGGTCAGCCAGGAGGATATTGTGGATGACCTGGGCGCCGTGGAAGTGGAGAAAATGCTTAGATTTGAAAGATATTTTGGAAAGTAAGATACAGAGGAATTATTGATGGATTGGTTATGGGAATTTAAAGAAAGTGTGTGTTAAGATTTTGTGTTGGCTGAATTTGTCAGTGTTTACGTAAACTTGGCAAATACGAAACCATGTATGATGGTGATTCAAGCTTCCAGGTCTTATTTTCATCTGCTACTTTTAAATCAACTGGAAAGTTATTTAATTTATTTAATCTAAATAATCTAAACTAAAACAACAAACAAAAGCCATTCACCAACTTCTCCCACACGCACTTCTTGCAACTACATATGTGTTCTCTATATGTTTGAGTTTGTATGTGTGTGTGTGTTTTAAGATTTCACATGTGAAATCATTGTTTGTCTTTTTATGTCTGACTTATTGATTTATTCTCTTAGCATAATGCCCTTGACATCCTTCCATGATCACAGATGGGAAGATTTCATTCTTTTTTATAGTTAAATAATATTCTATTCTGTGTATACATACAACAGTTTCTTTATCCTTACATTCATCCTTCAGTGAACACGTAGGTTGCTTCCTATCTTGGCTGTTACACATGGTGCTGCAATAAACAAGGGGGATGCATATGTCCTTTTGTTTTCTTTGGATAAATACCCAGAAGTGGAATTGCTGGATCATATGGCAGCTCTATTTTTAGTTTATTGAGGAGCCTCTGGTACTGTTCTGACTGGTTGTAACCATCTCACATTCGCACTAACAGTGTGCAAGGGTTCCTGTTTCACCATACCTCACCAACAATATTTTTTTAATGTGTTTACTGAGTCTCTGAGTAGTGGACATCCAGGTTGCTTTGTAAAATGTTTTTGTTCATTTTGTATTTTCGCCTTTTGGCTGTGCTGGCCCTGCCCTGCTGCATGGCTCTTCTCTAGGTGCGGGGGGTGGGGTG